>BLSH010320839.1:52042-65236 GCA_018402905.1 Glandirana rugosa | reverse complement strand
TGTGCTTGCAAATAATAGCATTTCTGGTGTCGTCAGACAGCTCCTTTGTCTTTACCATTGTCACACATGAAGAGGGAATAACAGGTGGCTTTTTATAAAACCAAAATGTTCATTTATTGGCTAATTTGGGTCACATGGGTGGAGGCAATTCATCACAGGTGATCCTCATTTGAGATCTGCAACAGGTGAGCCAAATTGGGTTTCCATACTGATTTGCAGCAAAGGGTGCCAATACCACTGACAAGGCAAGCATTATGGTTTTCTCTGTTTTCCTCATAATGTTTATCTTTTTAAATGTTATTTATCATTTACAGTTTTTTGTCAAACACAAGCTATCTGTAGTAATATGTTGGTTAATTTGATACATTTCCTTCAGTAGATATTCCACAATATGTACATAAACTTCATGGGTGCCAATAATGGTGAGCAGGACTGTATATACCGCGCAGAGATATACGGTCATTTTTGCGGACCCATACATGGATATAAAAAATCGTGAATGGATTCGGGGCCACAGCCAACAAAGACTTACTTATAAATGCAGTTGTAGACAACAAATGTATTGGGGACGCCAGAAAAGTAAAACAAAATAGGAAAAAATCCACAGAAGACAGGTGTAATCACGAAACAATCCAGGAGAAATTTGAACTCATGGGCTTTCTCTGTAATAGAAAGCAAAGGAGTCTAATTGTAAATATAAGACATAAACATGGATACATATATAAGCAGCCAGTTGTATATTTACCCTGTGTGTAACAAAGTACATCCAAACAGTATACCGCTTCGAAACCGAGGTCAAGTGAAAAAAACGTGTCTCAATGGATAAATCTAGACTTCGTCTGTTATACAGGGACAAAAAGAGCAAATGCCCCAATCATAAATTGACCTCCCATAGGAAAATGTTCATCAATATTGAAGCCATACATCAGCCAACCTATAGTCCTACCTGACAATGAGTGATACGGTCCAAGAGAAGCGCCCCCAATCGCCAGCTCGATGGATACTGGCACCGCCGGCCTTTTAACATCACCCACTCTGCGGGCGTGTGACGTCACCTGCCGAGTGCGGACATAGGACGTGACACGCGCATGCGTCCTTGCCGGATCCGCCTGAGACTACAATACCCATGCCGCACCGGGTGGTACAGCGTAGGTAAAGGGCCAAATTGCCTCCGCCCTCTGGTGGAAGGTAACGGAATGGGAGTGGCCAGTAGGTCAGGTGGATCAAATGGAAAGCCGCAAGTATAGCAAGCACCATCACGGAGATAGGGGGAGGGAGGAGACCGACTGACGTCAGCCTAGCTCACTCCCCGTTTCCGTCCATACAGTTACCGAATCACCAGGATCCGAGAGACCAAAGTCCCATGACATCATACAAGGCATGACCCCAGCAAGGGCTCAACCTCAACCCAAGTCAGGCAGACACAGCGGGAAGTATGGAATGCCGGGGAACACAGCAAAAGGAAGGGGTGGGAGCATCAATTGTGTGTCCCCCAAAATACCAAACAGGATTTGAATAACCAAGCAGACAATATAGTTTGTATATATACAGAAGGCCATTATATTATTAGACCGGTGACTCGCCAAAAATGATCGAGCTACCTCATTTCCAATAGATCCAATATACTTTTCAAAATTATTATTTAGCCATTTTGTGTATTGATTTTTAATTTATTTAATATATGCACATGAAGAATATATATATGTAAGGGTAGAAAGAAAGAAAACACATCTAGCATCACATTTAGTTTGCATGAGCCCCCACCCACAATTTCCCCAAAGCGGTGCTTTAGCCCTAATCTACCCACCCTCCCAACATAAACTAACAAAAAAGTAAGGGATTAAATACAGCAGATTAGCCATTGGTGTGTAAAAAAGGCTTGAAACTTAAAGTTTCATTGAAGCCTGGATAACAAGTTGCCTTAAGGTCATAGATCCATCGGGATTCTTTTTGTAATAACATCAAATCTATACTACCACCTCTGGGGTGCATAGGTATGTGTTCCAAAGCTGAGAATTTAATAAAATTGGGATCAAAATTATGATAACATCCAATGTGCCGAGCAATAACTGTAGGCATACGTTTTTTTAAAATGGGTTTTATATGATCACCAATTCTGATTCGAAATGTCCGTTTTGTCTTTCCAACATAGAAACCTATTACCTTGGGTAATAGGGTAGTGAAGTTGTTGTTTAGGTAAGGACACATGTCACAGTGCCCACAAGGAGAGGTTCCTGGTGTCACTACCCTATTAGGAGCAATGGAATTAAAATGACTATTAACTATTAAAATGACTATTAACACCATGACACCAGAAACACAACCCACACAGAATTAGAGCTTATCAACCTTTCTCACTATGAATTGTCTGAAGCTGAATCTCAAGTTCGCAAGCTGGGGCTAACCTTTTGCCCCGATACAAACACGGATACCTTTCTCCTTATCAAAGACATCCATCTATTTGCTAGAAAGCTTACTTATAAAGTTATGTATAATCAATCTTCCCCAAATGATCAAATTAGTGAGCTGTTGCCGCAAACTGAAATGGATGAATATCAAGCCTTGTCAGACTTAATGGAGTTGTGGGAGGAAAGCCATGTTGGGGATGACCAGCTATGGTCCGCAACATCGCCCTCTATGTCAATAACTGGGATACAATTTCCTCCACCAAGTTCATTCAAACCCAGATCCATGGCCTTTCCCATGCTTAACACCAACCCAAATATATGGGCATTTGTAAAACAAACTACCAAAGAGATTGAAAAAATTAATAACAAAACCTCTAATTCACAGAACCTTCATCGAAAGCCCAAAGAGCTGCTATTAATTCATTAAGATCCAATACTGACATTACCATCAAAATGGCCGATAAATGGGGCAATATTGTTATCATGAACACATTTGACTATGAAACCATGTGTAAAAATATCCTGTCCAATAAGGAATGGTATCGTCCGATCTCAATATTGATTGTTACAAATTTTGAAAAGGAATACCAAAATATCATTTTGAAAGCTTTCCACAAGGGAGTTATTAATAAAGATACATGGTCCTTTTTAAACATAAAAGAACCAAAAATACCAACCTTTTACGCTCTACCCAAAGTCCATAAATCCCTGATAAAACCACCTGGCTGTCCTGTCATCTCCGGCTGTGCCGGAATGACAGAAAATGCCAGTTTACTTGTGGACACGTATCTTAGGCCCCATGTAACAGCCCTTTTTTCATATGTGCAAGACACCATTGACCTCCTGAAGATGGTTGATGGTGTCCATTTACCCCCCAATGTGTGGCTTATAGCGTTGGATATTGAAAGCCTTTATAACTCTATTCCCCATCACAAGGGTTTAGAAGTTGTGGAGCGACATCTAAAAGAAAGAGGTCCTCTGGCAGAGGAATACAATAGATTCATACTGGATCTTTTGAAATTTATTCTAACTAGGAATGCTTTTTTGTTTGGCTCCTCCCACTACCTCCAGGTGCAGGGGGTAGCGATGGGGACACGATGTGCCCCATCGTACGCCAACCTGTACCTGGGGGGGTGGGAGAGAGAACTTTTTGCTGATGATACTTTGTCCTCCCTTTTATCACATGTAGCGGCATGGTACCGCTACATTGATGACGTGTTAATTTTCTGGACGGGCACCAAACAAGAATTCTTACAATTTTTTCAACGACTTTCAACAAATGATTTCAATTTGAAATTTACATTTGATATGAGCCAAGATACAATTAGCTTTCTAGACATACATCTATCCATTGACGAGGATGGATACCTTTTCTCGTCATTGTATAGAAAACCTTCGGCAGTTAACACCCTACTTCATGCCACAAGTGCACATCCTGAACCGCTTCTACGGAGTATCCCATATAGCCAATATTTGCAAGTAAAACGCAACTGTACTAAACAACAAGACTTTGAAATTGAAGCCAAGAAACTGTATAACAGACTTATGCAACGAGGTTACAGCCACTCGTGCTTAAAGAAAGCTTACAATAAGGTTAAAAAGAAGGATAGATCATCAATGATTTATCAAAAAACAAAGAAATCAGGGAAACAACCGGTGAGGCTAATCACAAATATTCGGCTCAACATCAAAAAATCAAAAACATTATCAAAAAATATTGGCCACTACTTACGGCTGACTCTGTAGTGAGTCAACACATTGCCCAGCATCCTCAGATCACATACAGACATGCTCCGTCACTTTGAGACAAACTAGTTAATAGTCATTTTAATTCCATTGCTCCTAATAGGGTAGTGACACCAGGAACCTCTCCTTGTGGGCACTGTGACATGTGTCCTTACCTAAACAACAACTTCACTACCCTATTACCCAATGGAAAGACACATCATCTTCAACACAGGGTAACATGTGATACAATTGGTGTTGTATATTTAGCTACGTGTAGGTGTGGAGGTTTCTATGTTGGAAAGACAAAACGGACATTTCGAATCAGAATTGGTGATCATATAAAACCCATTTTAAAAAAACGTATGCCTACAGCTATTGCTCGGCACATTGGATGTTATCATAATTTTGATCCCAATTTTATTAAATTCTCAGCTTTGGAACACATACCTATGCACCCCAGAGGTGGTAGTATAGATTTGATGTTATTACAAAAAGAATCCCGATGGATCTATGACCTTAAGGCAACTTGTTATCCAGGCTTCAATGAAACTTTAAGTTTCAAGCCTTTTTTACACACCAATGGCTAATCTGCTGTATTTAATCCCTTACTTTTTTGTTAGTTTATGTTGGGAGGGTGGGTAGATTAGGGCTAAAGCACCGCTTTGGGGAAATTGTGGGTGGGGGCTCATACAAACTAAATGTGATGCTAGATGTGTTTTCTTTCTTTCTACCCTTACATATATATATTCTTCATGTGCATATATTAAATAAATTAAAAATCAATACACAAAATGGCTAAATAATAATTTTGAAAAGTATATTGGATCTATTGGAAATGAGGTAGCTCGATCATTTTTGGCGAGTCACCGGTCTAATAATATAATGGCCTTCTGTATATATACAAACTATATTGTCTGCTTGGTTATTCAAATCCTGTTTGGTATTTTGGGGGACACACAATTGATGCCCCCACCCCTTCCTTTTGCTGTGTTCCCCGGCATTCCATCCTTCCCGCTGTGTCTGCCTGACTTGGGTTGAGGTTGAGCCCTTGCTGGGGTCATGCCTTGTATGATGTCATGGGACTTTGGTCTCTCGGATCCTGGTGATTCGGTAACTGTACGGATGGAAAGGGGGAGTGAGCTAGGCTGACGTCAGTCGGTCTCCTCCCTCCCCCCATCTCCGTGATGGTGCTTGCTATACTTGCGGCTTTCCATTTGATCCGCCTGACCTACTGGCCACTCGCATTCCGTTACCTTCCACCAGAGGGCGGAGGCGATTTGGCCCTTTACCTATGCCGTACCACCCGGTGCGGCATGGGTATTGTAGTTTCAGGCGGATCCGGCAAGGACGCATGCGTGTGTCACGTCCTATGTCCGCACTCGGCGGGTGACGTCACATGCCCGCCGAGTGGGTGATGTTAAAAGGCCGGCGGTGCCAGTATCCATCGAGCTGGCGATTGGGGGCGCTTCTCTTGGACCGTATCACTCATTGTCAGGTAGGACTATAGGTTGGCTGATGTATGGCTTCAATATTGATGAACATTTTCCTATCGGAGGTCAATTTATGATTGGGGCATTTGCTCTTTTTGTCCCTGTATAACAGACGAAGTCGAGACTTATCCTTTGAGACACGTTTTTTTCACTTGACCTCGGTTTCGAGGCGGTATCCTGTTTGGATGTACTTTGTTACACACAGGGTAAATATACAACTGGCTGCTTATATATGTATCCATGTTTATGTCTTATATTTACAATTAGACTCCTTTGCTTTCTATTACAGAGAAAGCCCATGAGTTCAAATTTCTCCTGGATTGTTTCGGGATTACACCTGTCTTCTGTGGATTTTTTCCTATTTTGTTTTACTTTTCTGGCGTCCCCAATACATTTGTTGTCCACAACTGCGTTTATAAGTAAGTCTTTGTTGGCTGTGGCCCCGAATCCATTCAAGATTTTTTATATCCATGTATGGGTCCGCAAAAATGACCTTATATCTCTGCACGGTATATATGTGTTTCATTGGGCTATACAATATAAGGCCTGGCCAGTGGTTTTTCGCCAATTGGGGACACTAGGTGTAAGTTATGCGATTTCAGGCAATAACTTAAGTTTCCTTTTTCCTTTTTCTTTTTTCTTTTTTCTATTTCCTTTGAAGCTTTTGTGCTATAATCATAGCCAGGACCTTATACATCACCTGCAGTTGCCATTCCATAGCCTGGACTCGGCTGACCGTGCCTTGGCGGAAGCCCGTGCATGGCCTTGGCTTGGGTGAGTCATGACCTGGGTCTCGTGGATATGTGTGGGTTGTGGTGGAGTGTATGGGAACCATTAGATAAAGGTTTGGAAATCATGTACCCTACAGGTGTTCCAAGTATAGACAATATTGTTTGATGATTTTTTGACTGTACTATAATTACATTGTATTTCATTGTTTCCAATTAGAGTTTGGAGGTCAGTATAATCCCCCTAAGAAGCCCATGGGGGCGAAACCGGTTGGGATAACAGCTGACTGAAGCCTATAAAATTGCTGGCTGAACTCCATTCATGTAATACTTGGTATATATTGCTTTTAACCTCCCTGGCGGTATGATTCTGTCTGGAATTTTGTACCAAAAGCGGTACAATTATTTTGCATGAAAATTTGGCGTTTTATATTGTAGGCCTGTAATTCTTAGGAATAACTCACTTAAATCTGTCCAAACAAGAGTCTAGTAGACATCCCGGGTATGAAAAAGTTTGAAAAATGAAATCATAAATTATAATATAATAAATAACTAAAAATAATTATCAAAAATAATAATATAATAGTAATAAAATGTATGCAATAATGTAATCAAACCAAAAACGCAGAAATTTGCTCAGTTGCAGAATTGTCGCTATCGTCACTTTCAGTTGCTGATGATAAATTTCCCCAAAAATCAGTATCACTCAATTCTGCAAATCATTCTTATTTACTATCGGTGTTTTCTAGCTGATCAAAAACCACTTTTGACGCAAAGGGACACTTTTTGGTTGCTATGGACATTCTCATGTTTCCAGGCAGAAAGAATGACATTTATTATATAAAAGTGCATGCAGGGCTCTGGGCAAACCACTAGGGACAAAGGGGGTGTGAAATGTTTTCATACAGTAATGTAATCTATAAGATTACAGAGTACTGTATGTACTGTGTGTTTAAATTTTTGAATTTCCCGCCGGTCTCCGTCCCCGTGCGACGCGACGCTCGCAGGGAACGGAGCCCGGCACACAGGAATCATCTGGCCGCGGGGAGACACGCTGACACCGCGGGAGGACATCGCTGGATCCAGGGGACAAGGTAAGTAACATTGCCTGGATCCAGCGATGCAATCCCGAGTATGGCTCGGGGTTACCGCTCTTGGTACTGAAATTCCACCCCGAGCCACACTCGGGAATACCGCCAGGGAGGTTAATGCATACATGTACAATTTCATGAGAATCATGTTAAAATAAAGATTAACTGTTTTATTGAAACGTAATTGGTATCGATTAATTCTACAGCACCGCATAATCCCCTCAGGGAACATAGCTCGCTCATTTATCTCGAATTGGGATGAGGTGCCAAAAACTATTAAGGCTAAATGCCAAAAACTGACCAAGGATACATTCAATTAACTTACCCAAAACATTATTCAGAGAAGATATTTAACCCCAACTAAAATAGCAGAATATAACCTCAAGAGTTCCCCTAACTGCTGGAGGAATTACGGATTGCCGGGTACACTATTCCACATTATGTGGGAATGCCCGGCAATTAAGCAATACTGGAGCAAAAATGGCCAAAAATTGGAAAAAACGTAAACCCACCCGAAGTAGTAAAAGTCATAAATCAAGTACAAGTACACTATTCATACGAAGAAATAATATCTGAAAACCTCAAGCTCATGAAAACCGTCTGGGAACCGTGGACTAAATGGTATAAAATGTTTACTAACTCATGAAAGCTTTGCGGATGTACTCATAATCTTTCTCATGCATGTCCCCTGCCCTTACCCTTTTTCTCCTACCTCTATCCTATTCCCTCCCATACTACCCATCCCTGCCTCCCCTGCCCCATCACCCTCTCTCCCTTTAGTAACCAAAGTTATAATTGATGAAACTTGGAATTGTACGACATGTTCAATACCCACTGTAAGTTACACTTGCTATGTTTGATATATGTTTAACCTTTTTTGCGATCCAATAAAAATGATTGAAAGTAAAACATTATGGTGTGCGCAAAGTTGCCGCGAACGCCCCTTAATGTTTGGGGGAAACCCGAACTAGTGAACAGGGGATGTTTGGATGGAACATACGTTCCATCCAAACACGAACCCCATCCCTAGTGCCAGCTACCACCTGCAAAAGCTGACGCCAGCCGATGATGTGGAGGCATACCTAACCACCTTTTGAAAGAGTCGCTGTGCGGGAAGGTTGGCAAAAAGACCAATGGGCGGGACTATTGGCACCTTTCCTGACAGGTGAGCCCCAAAAGGCCTATTTTGATCTTGAATCAGACAAGGCCCAGGATTATGAGACTTTAAAAGCGGAGATACTCGCACACCTGGGTGTCACCATGGCCGTCCGGGCCCAATGGGTGCATCAGTGGACCTACCGCATGGACCAGCCACCCCGCTCTCAAATGTTTGACTTGGTTCACCTCACCAGGAAGTGGCTACAGCCAGAGACTTTGCCAGGTCCCCAGATTGTAGAGCGCGTGGTCATGGACTGCTATCTACTTGCACTCCCTGCTGCTTTGAGGAAATGGGTAGGTCATGGGGACCCCAAAATGGCCAACCAATTCATAGACCTCGTAGCGAGATACACGGCTGCTGAGGACTTTCTGAACCCGTCTGCGCCCCACTCCAATGTATCTAGGGCTGAAAGATCGCCCGGCGGACCCAGTAAGGCTGTTCCAGGGGTCAAGGGCGTGGGGAAGTGTGATGAAACTGCTGCAGTTAAAGAGACTATGGGCTCTAGACCTGGAGACTGGCCAAAGAAGTCAGGAAGGTCTTGGGGACCGTTGAGAGGACTGGGTATAGAGCACATACAGTGCTACCGATGTCATGCATTGGGACATATTGCTGCCAATTGTCCCCTGAGTGATGAACCCATGCAATGTGATAATGCTTATGTGAACAGACGCATTTATCTTTTTGCACAGGTCGCATGTATAGCATCATGTTCAAATTGCATAGAGAAGCAAATGTGTGTGATTGCTATTGACAGGAAACCTGTCTTTGCACTGCTTGACTCTGGTAGTGTGATAACATTGGTCAAAAGCAGCTGTGTAAATGCGGCAAGGTTACACCCTAGCACTGTCAGGGTCATTTGCATCCATGGGGATACTCGTGACTACCAGACGGCACTGGTCGAGATTGACCCCCCTTTTGGCAGAGTGACCCATTCAGTGGGAGTGGTACCTTCCCTGCTTCATGAAGCCCTTGTGGGGAGGGATTTTCCCATTTTTGTAGGTTGTGGGAAGGCACAGAGAGCCTGGAGGAAATATCTCCCCCTGCTGAGGAAGCACCGAAGTTCTCCCCAGACCCTTTTTGCCGAAGAGAAGGATAGATGGGTGGCAGGACCAAGGAAGAAGGAGACCCTCTCCCTTTTCCGGTAATAGCTGGGGAGCCGGAAGAGCTGGAAGACAGCTCTCAGCTTGAGGTTAATGAACCACAAACATCTCTGACTCCAATAGTGAGAGTGGACAGAATGTGACCCCTCACTTAGAGGTCAGGAGGGAAGATTTTTGTACAGAACAGTTACGAGATGTTGCTCTCATTAGAGCCAGAGAGAACGTTAAAATGATGGATGGGGAACCTGTGGAACCTAACTGGGGGATGTCTTTCCCTTGCATAGCTCCTGCTGTATCAGGTGGTAAAACACAGTGAAGACGAGGTAGAACAGCTGATGGTTCCCAAACCCTTCTGCAGGATGATCCTAGACTTGGCCCATGGTCTTATAATGGGGGGGCATCAGGGTGTAGAGAAGATCAAGGAGAGAATAACCCAGAGATTCTTCTGGCCTGGATTGCATGCAGATGTTCGGGTATATTGTGAATCATGTCCCAAGTGTCAAATCACCGCACCGTCACCCCATTTTCGCAGCCCACTTGTCCTACTACCCATCATTGAAGTGTCATTTGAGGGAATTGGCATGGATCTGGTGGGGCCAGTGGTAAAGTCTGATCGTGGCCACCAGCACATTCTGGTAATACTCGACTATGCAACCCGCTATCCTGAAGCCATCCCCTTCCGGAATACCTCCGCTAAGACTACTGCCAAGGAGTTGGTCCAGGTGTTTAGTTGGGTGGGGATCCCAAAAGAGATCTTAACGGATCAGGGCACCCCCTTTATATCCAGAGTAACCAAAGAGTTGTGCAAGCTGTACAAAATCTCCCATCTCTGTACTTCTGTTTACCACCCCCAAACTGACGGTCTAGTGGAGAGGTTTAACAAGACCCTCAAAGGTATTTTGAAAAAGGTGGTGGATGCAGATGGGAGAAACTGGGACTTTTTGCTACCCTATCTCATGTTTGCCATACGAGAGGTTCCACAGGCGTCTATGGGTTATTCCCCGTTTGAACTCTTGTACGGTAGACACCCCAGTGGCTTGCTAGATGTCGCAAAAGAAACATGGGAAGGAGAGGGCACCCCATATAGAACCATCATAGAGCATATCTCCTTGATGCAGGATTGAATCGCAGCTGTCCTGCCCCTAATATGGGAACATATGGAGCGAGCCCAGGAAGCCCAGAGGAGGGTTTATAATTGGGGTGCCAAAATCCAGACTTTCAACCACAGAGACAGAGAGCTGGTGCTGGTCCCCATGGTTGAAAGTAAATTTCTAGCCAAGTGGCAGGGTCCCTTTTGAAATTAGAGAAAAAATAGGGGAAGTAAACTACAAAGTTTACCAGCCAGGGAAAAGAAAACCCGAGCAAATATATCATGTTAATCTCTTGAAACCTTGGAACAACAGAGAGACTTTAATGGCAGTGCCCACTCCTCAAAAGGACAGGTTACCCATGACACTGGACGTCCCCATAACTGAATCCTTGTCAGTGACCCAACAAAATTACATTAAGGAATTTGTAAGTAAAAATAGAGATTTTTTTCTCTCCCCTACCCAGACTAATCACTGTAATACAACATGATATAATTACGGAACCAGGAGTCTGCGTAAATGTAAAGCCCTACAGGATACCTGAGGCTAGACGAGAGGCATTTGCGAAGGAAATAAAAAACATATTAGAGTTGGACGTGATAGAGGAGTCCCACGGTGCCTGATCAAGCCCCATAGTGCTGGCCCCAAAGCTTGATGGCACTATCAGGTTCTGTAATGACTTTAGTAAGCTAAATAGCGTATCTAAGTTTGATGCATGCCACGGGTTGACAAACTAGTGGACAGGTTGGGAGGGGCCCGGTACATAACAACCCTAGACCTAACTAAGGGCTACTGGCAGATCCCCCTAACGGAGTCCACAAAGGAATAAACAGCTTTTTCTATTCCCGAGGGGTCCTTCCAGTACAAGTGAATGCCATTTGGTCTGCATGGGGCCCCTGCATCATTCCAGAGAATGATGGACAAAAAGTTGAGGCCACATCGGACTTGTGCAGCTGCCTATTTGGATGATGTGGTCATCCACAGCCCAGATTGGGAATCACACCTGCCCCGAGTACAGGCAGTGGTAGATTCCCTTAGGGAAGAAGGTCTCACTGCCAACCCAAAGAAGTGTGCCATAGGCCTGGAGGAAGCCAAATACCTTGGGTATGTTATTGATCTGGGACTGGTCAAACGCCAGACCAATAAGATCGAGGCAATACAAAAGTGGCCCCAACCAGTGAATAAGAAACAGGTGCGTGCATTCCTGGGGATCACAGGGTACTACAGGCGCTTCATTCTGGACTTTGCCACCATCGCCGTCCCTCTAACAGACCTGACAAAGGGTAGAGGGTCGGTCATGGTGAAATGGAATCCAGAGGCAGAGAAAGCATTCCATAGGTTGAAGCAGGCCCTGTTTGTACAACCGGTGCTCGTCACCCTAGACTTTTCCAAAGATATTGTCATACAGACAGACGCCTCTGAGGTGGGACTAGGGGTCATACTGTCCCAGGTCAGAGATGGTGAGGAGCACCCGGTTGTGTACCTAAGCAGGAAGCTCAACAAACATGAAAGAAATTATGCCATTGTTGAAAAAGAATGCTTGGCCATCAAGTGGGCCTTAGAGGCCCTCAGGTATTGTCTACTGGGAAGACGATTCAGGCTAGTCACCGACCATGCCCTCCTGAAGTGGTTGTGCAACAACAGGGAGAAAAATAGCCATGTGACTAGGTGGTTCCTGGCCCTACAGCCATTCAAGTTTACAGTGGAACACAGAGTAGGTAGACTCCAAAATGCCCTCTCCCGGGTCCACTGCATGGTTGGAACAGTTGCTCAGCCACAGGGGCTTGAGCAGAGGAGGAGGATATGTGACAGTATGCGAGGGGAACTAGTAGACGGACTCTATCTGTCACTTCGCATGCATTCATATAGATTGGACTAGGTGGAGTCCGGCCCAGTGATTACCAGCAACCGTGGCTGGGCAGGTTCTGGTCCAGAGTTTTGGTCCACTGGAGTCCACCAGCAGGTGGCTTAAATTACCAGGACAAGCTCTCAGTTGTGCTCTGGCCTGGAACTCAGAAGGAACAATCTGAGTGAGCTCAATTTTGGTGTTCGGACTTTAACCAAATCAATACTGTGTCACTGGCTGCAAACTGCCCCACCTGTGTCACTGGCTGCATAACTGCCCCCACCTGTGTCACTGGCTGCATAACTGCCCCCACCTGTGTCACTGGCTGCATAACTGCCCCTCCTGTGTTATTGGCTGCAAACTGACCGCCACCTGTGTCAATGGCTACAAACTGCCCCCACCTGTGTCACTGGCTGCATAACTGCCCCACCTGTGTCACTGGCTGCATAACTGCCCCACCCGTGTCACTGGCTGCAAACTGCCCCCCCGTCAAACGTCGGTCACTGTGCCCACCCCGTCAATACGTCGGTCACTGTGTCCACCCCGTCAATACGTC
>BLSH010320839.1:31471-52032 GCA_018402905.1 Glandirana rugosa | reverse complement strand
CTGCCCCCATATGTGCCACTGGCTACAAACTGCCCCCACATGTATCACTGGCTACATAACTGCCCCCACCTGTGTCACTGGCTGTATAACTGCCCCCACCTGTGTCACTGGCTGCAAACTGCCCCACCTGTGTCACTGGCTGCATAACTGCCCCACCCATGTCACTGGCTGCAAACTGCCCCCACCTGTGTCACTGGCTGCATAACTGCCCCCACCTGTGTCACTGGCTGCAAACTGCCCCACATGTGTTATTGGCTGCAAATTGACCGCCACCTGTGTCAATGGCTACAAACTGCCCCCACCTGTGTCACTGGCTGCATAACTGCCCCACCTGTGCCACTGGCTACATAACTGCCCCATCTGTGCCACTGGCTACATAACTGCCCCACCTGTATCACTGGCGACATAACTGCCCCCACCTGTGTCACTGGCTGCATAACTGCCCCCACCTGTGTCACTGGCTGCAAACTGACCGCCACCTGTGTCACTGGCTGCATAACTGCCCCACCTGTGTCACTGGCTGCATAACTGCCCCACCTGTGTCACTGGCTGCATAACTGCCCCCACCTGTGTCACTGTATACTGTGCCCTGTGATGCTGAGCTATATACTCTGTCCTATGATGCTGAGCTGTATACTGTGTCCTGTGATGCTGAGCTGTATACTGTATCCTGTGATGCTGAGCCGTATACTGTGTCCTGTGATGCTGAGCCGTATACTGTGAACTGTGATGCTGAGCTGTATACTGTATCCTGTGATGCTGAGCCGTATACTGTGTCCTGTGATGCTGAACCGTATACTGTGTCCTGTGATGCTGAGCCGTATACTGTGTCCTGTGATGCTGAGCCGTATACTGTGTCCTGTGATGCTGAGCTGTATACTGTATCCTGTGATGCTGAGCCGTATACTGTGTCCTGTGATGCTGAGCCGTATACTGTATCCTGTGATGCTGAGCTGTATACTGTGCCCTGTGATGCTGAGCTGTATATTGTGCCCTGTGATGCTGAGCTGTATATTGTGCCCTGTAATGCTGGGGCTGTATACTGTGTCCTGTGATGCTGGGGCTGTATACTGTGTCCTGTGATGCTGAGCTGTATACTGTGTCCTCTGATGCTGAGCTGTATACTGTGTCCTGTGATGCTGAGCTGTGTACTCCTGACACAATATGTGGTATACATGGTACGGAGTGGGTGTATTATATAAGGGGTGGGACTTATTAGAAGTAGGAGGGGTCAAAAGGAAGGGCAGGGCCTGGCGCACCCCCATCCAAAAACTTCAGCGGTCACCACTGAGCACACCGTCCACTAGTAAAACAATCCCTCTAGCAGAAATCAGTGAAGAGGACCGCCCAGATCCAGAGAGCGGATCGGAGGAGTCTGAGGCTGAATCCGAGGAAGGGCTGTGCTCTGACTCGGATGAGTATTCAGAGGCAGAGGGCACACTATTTCCTTCAGGAGAAACAGAGTCTTCTAAAAGACATAGCAGACACTCTAGGGATTAAAGGGAAGAAAGTGGCGGAGCTCTCCCTGCATGACAGAATGTATAAAGGGCTACAACCTAAAAAGACCAGAACTTTTCCAGTCCACCAGACCCTAAAGGATCTGGTCAAGAGGGAATGGAGTGAGCCAGAGAAAAAGCTGTTCACACCAGCAGCCATCAACTGACAAGGGACGAAGAAACACTGGCAGCAAGACTGTCAGCAGAGTTGGCAGAAAAATAGAAAGGGGAAGGGGGACTTCATCCTCAAGCCCTCAAGCCAGCAAAGTAAATCCCAATGACAATGCACATGTAGGGGGCAGGCTGGCAAAATTCTCTATGGCATTGGAAAAGATCATGACAAATGGTTTCATTCTACGCACAATAACAGAAGGATATGCACTGTAGCTCACCAGACTCCCCCCTACAAAATTCCTAACAACGGCGATGCCAAAAAAAGATGAAGCAAATGCGTTTCTGGACTCCATTCAGGAACCTATAATGCAAAAGGTGGTGTGTTACGTTCCCCAAGGGGAAGAAGGGACAGGTGTCTGCTCTCACTTGTTCCCCAGGAAGAAACAGTCAGGGAAGCTAAGGCTGATCTTGAACTTCAAGAACATCAATAAATGTGTAACCTACAAGAAATTCAGAATGAAGTCCATTTACTCTGTCAGGAACATCCTTTCGGAAGGAGTGTTCATGGCAACAATAGATCTCCAGGATGCATACCTGCATGTTCCTATAAAGAGCTCTCACCAAAAGTTCTTACAGTTCGCCATAGAGGAACCAGCAGCCTCCCTGCATCTTGAATAAACCGCCCTGCCCTTTGGAATTTCCTCGGCACCAAGGATCTTCTCAAAGATCATGGCAGAGGCCCTGAAGGAGCTGAGATTAAAAGGCATAGGAGTAATCCCATACCTGGACGACCTTCTATTTTTTGCAGAGTCAGCAACATCCCTGGAAGCCAACATGCAGACGGCCATATCCTACTTGTAGGGGCTAGGGTGGCTAATAAACAGGTAGAAATCTCAACTCCACCCCAATCTTCCCTCGCAGACTTCAAGTTAGCAGAGGACCCACTGATCAAAAGGTTTCTTTTCTCTCTGAAGAGGTCCGGGCCAGTAAAATTGAGCGGGGCCCCGAAGTGGGACTTGGGCATAGTTCTTTTTTTTTTCAAATCTAAAATTTTTATTATCTTCCAGCAAGGGCGGAGCAACATATCAAATATGACAGTGTCCAGGTATTACAAGTATGTTCATAAGTAATAAACGGTACATAAATCAACCTGTCTGTGCATGGTATTTTAACTTAGCAACTAAAGAAACTACAGATTCTGAGATCTTTTATGTCCAGCCCGAGGCGCCTCTCTCAACTTGGGGGGCCTCCGGCCTGGAGTGCAATATCCCTGCAAAAGTATGTATAGAGCCCTTGCTGCTACCTTGTTTCCATTTACAAAAGATAAAAGACAAGATGTAGGGGGAAAGAAGGAGTACAGAGGTCAGGATAGAGAAAGAGGGGGTAATAGAAAGGAAGGGGATAAGGAGGGGTAGAAAGAAGGGGAAGGGGGCGGGGAGGGGTGGCACGGGCAGGAGATGGAGTCAAAGTTCACGGCGGCAATTTAGCTAGTCTGGCCAAGGAGAGCTTTACCTTCATTAGAAAGGAGGAAAAGTTTCCACATTCCCCATGTTTTATTGTATAATTCCCTGTTATGTTGTGATGTGAGGACCAGGTCCTCCATCCTATTAATTTCCTCCACTTTACGTATCCACTCTGACACAGTAGGCGGGTGTTTCTTTTTCCAGTGTAACGGAATACATGCTTTGGCTGCATTCAGGAGATGCCGTAAGATAGATTTTTTATATACCCTGGGGGATATGTCTGAAACATGGAGAAGAAAAAAGGAAGGGTCCCATGGGATCTGGTATTCTGTAAATGTTTGGGCGACAGTTTGAACCGTCGTCCAATATGTCTGTAGCTTAGGGCATGACCAAAATATGTGGAGCAGCGTACCTCTGCTCTCCCGGCAACGCCAGCACTGATCAGATGCGGTAGGGAAGCAAGTACGTAATTTGACCGGTGTGTAGTACCAACGGGTTAACAGTTTAAAGTTTTTTTCCTGAATTTTGGTACAGATTGACGATTTTAGTGAGAAACAAATGATGTTTTGCATCTGTGGCGCCGTAAAGGTACGGGTGAGGTCTGCTTCCCACTTTGCTACACATGGCAAGTGAGGTTGGTCAATCAGGGTATTAAGTAGAGCGTATGCCTTGGACAAAGCCCTCGGCAGTACGTCTGTGTCCGAACAGTATTCCTCCAGTGTCGTGAGCGCTCGATTGAATTCCGTGGGTTTAGGGAGGGAGTGGAGAAAATGGTGTAGTCGGAGGGCCGACCAGAATGGAAGCTGGTACGGACCGTTGGCGTTAGTCAGGTCTGTAATAGAGGGCCAATGGTCTGCCTGAATAAAGTTGGTCGCTTGAGTGCGGCTCCTTGCCCGTAACGTTGAGTATTCTCGAGTTTGGAAGCCTGGCGGGAAATGTGGGTTATCCAGGATAGGAAATAGAGGGGATTCTGCGGACGTGAGTTATCGTTGCATGGAAACGTGCCAGCCAAGAGAGAGAGTAGTGTCGATCGCTGGGTGTGTTTTGAGTACAGAGGGTAACTTCTGGAAGCACCAAGGTGCTCTTTTCAGAGGTATAGGTGTTTGCTGTTGTTCAATTTGAGTCCACAGTTTAAGGTCAGAGTGGCGACACCAGTCAATGAGTCTATTTAAATGAGTCGCCTGGTAATACTTTTGTATGTCCGGCACCGCCAGTCCACCAAAGTGTTTGGGTAGCGATAGCTGGGAGTGAGGGAGTCTAGGCTTCTTATGGGCCCATATAAAGCGAGTAAACAGGGCCTGTTTAAAGTATGTGGGGAGGGATTCTAATTGGTAGTGCCTGGAATAAATAAAGGAATTTGGGCAAGACACACATTTTTAAAAGGTTGCACCTGCCGAACCACGAGTGGATGCCTTTGTGCCATTGGGCTAGCAAATTGTGAATTTTGTTCATTAAAGGTGGGAAATTCAGGCTGTAGGTGTGGGAAATGTCTGAGGGCACAAGGGTGCCCAAGTATCTTAGTGCCGTCGAGGTCCAACGGAAGTTAAAATTGGTTTGCAGCGTTGCCGACAGTGCAGGTATTATCGCTACGCCCATGCCTTCTGACTTGGTGAAATTAATTTTCAGATTTCCAAGAGACCCGTAGATGGTAAATGCTTTTAGGAGGTTGGGGAGGGATATAGCTGGGTGAAGTGTGAAGCAGAGGTCATCTGCGTAAGCAGATATTTTGTGTTGAGTAGACCCAATTGTCAGACCTGTAATGTTGGGGTTTAGTCTGATGGAGCTTAAAAAAGGTTCTAGGGAGAGGGCAAAGAGGAGAGGGGAGAATGGACAGCCCTGTCGCGTGCCATTGCCGATGGGAAACGGCTCGGACAGGACCCCATTAGCCTTTACCTGGGCAGTTGGGGTGGAGTATATTCCAGTTATCCAGTTGGTCATGACATCGCCCACCCCAATGTGTCGGAGCACTAAGAACATAAATCTCCAGTTTACTCGATATAAATGCCTTTTCGGCGTCAGTGCTCAAGAAGACACAAGGTGTATGGGTGGAGGAGGCTACGTACAGGAGACTTAAAACCTTGGCGGTTTTGCGTGCTTCCCTGGTGGGGATAAATCCCACTTGATCAAGGTGTATTAGAGACTGCAGGTGTAGGGCTAATCTGGTGGCCAGAATTTTGGTAAATAGCTTCAGGTCCACATTCAGGAGCAATATCGACCTGTAGCTACCGCATTGTGTGGGGTCTTTACCTTCTTTAGGGATAACTGATATGTGGGCTCTTAGTGTAACTCTAGGGAAGGGTTTGCCTGAACCTATTGCATTATATAGTTTCACCATATGGGGGGCAAGAATGGGCATCAGCGTTCTATAATAGGCTCGAGTGAGGCCGTCAGGCCCGGGGGCTTTCCCAGGTTTCGTAGAGCTCACCACTTGTTGCAGTTCTAGGAGTGTAATGGGGGCGTCTAGTCCCAACCTCATCTCCTCCGGGAGTGAGGGGAGGAGTGACCCAGTTATGTAGGCGTCGATTTCTGCCTGGGTAGCAGTAGTGTCTGGCAGGTTGTAGAGAGAGGCATAGAAAGTGCCAAATGTTTGCGAAATTTGTTTGGGCAGAACCATTTTCTGACCTTGGGGGTTCATTATACTTGGGATATAAGAGGCTGCCTGCTGTTCCCTTACTGGCAAGTAGCCTCCCACACTTATCGCTGGACTCGTACCCAATTTTACGGCATTTTTGTAATGCTGCTTTGGCTTTGTAGTGCAAAAGGTTGGCAATCTGTTTGCGAAGGATCATGAGCTCAGCATCTAACGCGGGGGAGGATGCATGTTTGTGTCGGGATTCAAGGATGTGTAACTGGTCTAGGAGAGAGTTAAGTTGGGCGTTTCGTTGTCTTTTGAGTCGGGCTCCATGTCTAATAAGCTCCCCTCTTATGACCGTTTTATGGGCTTCCCATAATATCCCCGGGTCACAGTCGTCTCGGTCATTATTTTGGAAGTATAAAGTCAGTTCTTTAGTGATATCTGCCAATATTTCAGGCATCTGTAGGAGGCTCTCATTCAGGCGCCAGAATCGAGGTCTCGAGGAGGATGCCTCGGACAATGCGTAGGTCATGGTAACTGGGGCGTGATCTGACCATGTTATGTTACTAATATACGTGTCCTTGATGGCTGGGAGCTGGTTGTGGGGGATCAAGAAAAAGTCAGTTCTGGAGTATATTTTGTATGGGGGCGAGTAAAATGTATAATCACGTTCACCTGGGTGCTGTAGTCTCCATATGTCAATTAATTGGGCCTTATGTAGGTAGTTGGCGATTCGCTTCCTGGCCCCCGGGGGAACAGAGGAGCCACCGTGGAGGTATCAATGGAGGGGAGCAGTGGGATGTTAAAATCGCCGCCTATTAGGAGTTGACCCTCCCTGAATCCCGCGAGGGTGTCTAGGGCGGGTGGAGGAAGGCGTCCTGCTGGACATTAGGCGCATAGATGGTCCCAAGTGTCAACATCTCCTCTCCCATCAGCCCCTTAATAAAAAAGATAGCGCCCATTAGGATCCCGTAAGATATCGTGGGGTTTCCAAGGCAGTTTGTGGGACAGCAGGATAGATACCCCTTTGGATTTAGCGGTCGCATTTGTGGAGTGGTAAGCTAGGGGATAGGTTCTATTTTTGAGTATGGGGAATTTCTCCTCCCGAAAGTGAGTTTCCTGAATGAATGCTATATCAATCTGATTTCGTTTGAGGTCGGCTAGAAGAATGCATCTTTTTTTGGGCATATTCAGGCCCTTCGCATTTATGGACAATATTCTGATAGCGTCCATCTCAGTGCCACGTGGGGAAGTAAGGGGGAAGTAGAAAAAGAGAAAAAAGGGGGGGAAAGGAGAAAGAATTAGCGTGTAAGTATAGGGGGGAAGAAAGAACTTACAACAGAGGAATAGGCAAATAGAAAATTTGCCAACAGTACTAGTCCTCCCTGCCACAGAGGACTCGTACCAGCCTAAGTAGGGATGAGGTTGGGTCTAGCGCTATGAGTGAACGCTCAGCTTCCCCCCCCCCGGCCATGCAAATAAGTGTCAAGTTACCATATAAGATGGTAAAAAATAAACAAGGCAACTATGCTCGCACAAAAGCAGTTCAGTGTTCAGAGCAAAACAACAAAACTTGTGTTCATTTTATAGGCAAGTTATATGTAAAAAAAGACCTAAATAACCCCGGACCCTGGTTATCTACCGCAGTAAGATACAGACATTGAGTACACCTGGCACATGAACAGGATTCCACCTCCCGTCTATGCGTTTTGTTCTAGCTTTGGCCTCCATGGGTGGCCCACCCCCCTCCGTGGAGCAGCCCAAGGGCAGCCCGGGAGATTGCGGTCCTCACATCAGCGGTGCACAGGCGGGATCCCCCCGCGCAGCCCCCGGAGCCACCCCACCAGCAAGAGGCAGTAAGAGGGCCCCCCCAACAATGGTTTCATCCGACTGCACCTCACATTGCGGTTCTCAGTTAGCGTCTCATAACGGATTACCAGTGTGCCAATCACGGATAGCAGGCGATGGTCCGGTGGAGGGGTAACCAACCCTCGGCTCCCATCCCTCCCCAGTGTCCCCGCGGCCGAGTCCATACCAGCACTGGTTCCATCTCAACAATAGTTTCTGTTGAGGGGACAGGTAAGCCTAGTAAGGACCGAGGAGGTCAAAGTCCCTCCCTAGTGTAGGCGGATTAGTGACAGGCCACGGTGGTGGGGGTTAATGTCTAAAGTTCCGCAGAGGGGGGGCAGGCAAGCCTGTCACTACTGAGATGGTGATGCAGAAAGCAGCAACTGAACTCTGGGCTCTAACCACACCAACAGTCTACAGTTTACAAGAGAGCAAGTGCTGCACAGTCCATGCCAGTTGTGTCTATGGGTGTCCATGCGGGAGGCCACCGCCGTCACCTGGTGCATTCATTTAGATGGGCGGTCCACTGCCAGAGGGGCGGGCCAGCTCCCACAGTCTCAACAAGAGTGGCCCCACTTTACAGGTGTTCATGGCCCGTCAGGTATATAGATCAGTCCGGGCAGAAGGCAAGACAGACAAAAAAAGAACACTCCAGTGGAAAAAGAAACAACTACAGAACATAAAATAAATAAAATGAGGGCAGACTCGCCACGAGGTCCATCAGGTGTACTGTAATCCTTATGTTTCCCGTGTGTCAGCCGGGGATAGCCCTCTGGTGTGCCGGTTGGATCTTTGCGGTCTGGGTGCTAGCCCATGATCAGTGGGTATGAAGCTCGGGCGTCCTGGTTGATGCGGCAGAAGTGCCAGCCAGTTAGGAATAGAGATGGAGGTCGTTTCCATAAAAACAAAGAGAGCCGGTAGCTCCCCCGGCTCACCTGAGAGTAAATGATCTCCGGTCCTTACTGAAAGTGACAGAAAGGGGGAAGCCCCACCTGTAAATGAAGCCCCGATGTTGCACCAGGTCCAGAAGTGTGCGGAGGAGAGCAGAGTGGCCCTAAAGATGTCTGGTAGAATCTTGAGTTGGGCTCCATCAAAGTCAATGTCGCCTGTCTCCCAGGCCTTACGAAGAATGATATCTTTTTGGGAATAGCGGTGCCCCCAGCAGATGACGTCCCGCGGTCTGTTGGGGTCCGTCGGGCGTGGCCCCAGGGCCCGATGGATCCAGTCCAGCTCTACCTGTGGTGGCAGCAGGTCCCCCGCCACCCTGCGGAAGATTTAATTTGCCGTTTCGTTGAGCTGTTCAGGCGAAGTGGCCTCCGGGAGTCCCCGGAGCCGCAGATTGTTCCGACGGCTCCGGTCCTCCATTTCCTCCAGGCGCAACTGCAGCTCCACTGCCGAGTCCATGTGGGACATCTGTAGGGCTTCTAGAGCAGTCAGCCTCTGTTCCAGCGCTGTCAGCGAGGACTCACCTGCAGTGATCCTGTCCGTCAGGGCATGTACGTCTTAACTGCTCGGAGCTCACGCCGGTGGTTTTCCTCAACCTGGCCGATAAGGGCTGTAATGTGCGCCTCGGTAGGCAGCGCCAGGAGCAGGGATTGAAGCTCTGTATCCATCTGTAGAGTTAGAGGTTGATAAGTTGACGATACAGGGCTCACTCGGAAGACTGCAGGGATGTCCGAGCCAGAGTCCGATAGGGATGAGGGGGCAGGAGATGCCGGGGGATTCCCAGTGTATGAAGCCTCCGGTTGCGTTGCACATGGCGCCACCACCTTGGGTATCGGGATGGTCTCTGAGGTAGCAGCAAAGTACTGTCGGATCTCCCCGCCGGATTTAGCAGTTTTGCTGTATTTGGTGCTGTTCCTCGTCTTCATTTTTCTGTTCAAGAGCATAGTGCGGTAGGTAGGCACTGCACGAGCTGGGATAGAGCAGGGGACAGGCAGGAGCACTCAAAGAACGTGTCTCTACTCGGCCATGTCCAGACCACGCCCCCCTGGGCATAGTTCTAAAAGGATTCCTTGCATCACCTTTCGAACCTGCTGGAGGAGACAGGAGACCAACATCTCACTCTAAAAACGGCACTTTTAGTATCCCTGGTCTCAGCCAGGAGGGTCAGCGAGATACATGCCTTGTCAATACTAGAACCCTACTGTGAGATATATCCGGATAAGATAATACTCTCCCTGGATCCCACTTTTCTGCCAAAGTATCGTCTAATTTCCATAGATCGCAAAGAGTAGTCATACCTTCTCTGCCGAAATCCTTGGCCAGCAGGGAAAGGGAGATCTATGACAAACGGGATGTTAGGAAAACGCTCATTGCCTGCTTGGAAAGAACCAAGGACTGGAGGAAGACCACACCCCTATTTGTCCTCCACTCAGGTATAAACAGGGGTAAAAGAGCATCCAAGAGCACCATAAGCAGGTGGATCAGAATTGCCATTCACATGGCATATAAAGTACAAGAGCTCAAGGACCCTGTGGGAGTCAAGGCACATTCAACTAGAGCATGGGCAACCTCAGCTGCAGAAAAAGCGGCAGCCTCTCCTGAACAGATCTGCAGGGCAGCGACATGGTCGAGCTTTGGTACTTTCGTAAAGCACTACAGCATCGATCAACTGTCCAGTCAGGATCAGGCCTTCGGGCGCAAGGTGCTACAGTTCTTATCCCCACCCTAGTAAGTATTGCTTGAGATATCCTCTCGGATGCTGCCCTGGAAGACGATTCAAGAAAACAGAGTTAGGTACCTGGTAAACTCTTTTTCTAAGACATCTTTCATGGCAGCGCTAGTTCACCCTTGGGATTTTTTCTCAGGTTATATGTAGGGACGATATAGCTTACTGGTAGTCCTTTGGTGCTTGTTTATGACTGAGGCATACAGGTGAGGCTAATCTTTTTATAATGGTGGACTAATGTGTTTCCTGTTTTAGGGAGGAGGAGCCTATCTCTCGGATGCTGCCCTGGAAGAAGTCTTAGAAAAAGAGTTTACCAGGTACCTAACTCTGTTTTTCTTTGCATCTTCACGTTTCTTCATCTACAGATCAAAGGGATGATCTGTAGATGAAGTCAGTTTAAAGCAAACTATTAAGTAAAAAAAAAACAATTTGTGTGTTTATTAAATGTTCCTCTGTTTAACCCCTTACTAACCCTTAATTTTCTGTACTAAGCCTTAATTAATTCCTTATTCTCCTCCATTTAATTATTTACCTGCAGATTTGTTTTTTTGTTCATTTCTATTTTTATAAACTATTAATATTTAAAGCGTTTTTTTTTTATTTGCTTTTGTTTAATATTCTTATATCTTTAACATACACTACATTTCCAAGAGTATTGGGACGCCTGACTTTACAGTACATGCACATGAATTTTAATGGCATCCCAGCCTTAGCCCGTAGGGTCATTATGGACCAAGTTCCTCCACCCCAGACTCTCTCATCCATGTCTTTATGGGCCTTGCTTTATGCACTGGTCCAAATCATTTGGTGGAGGGGGATTATGGTGTGGGGTTGTTGTTCAGGGGTTGGGCTTGGCCTCTTAGTTCCAATGAAGGGAACTCTTAAGGCGTCATCATACCAAGACATTTTGGACAATTTCATGGTCCCAACTTTGTGGGAATAGTTTGGGGATGGCCCCTTCCTGTTCTAACATGACTGTGCATTCAGTGCACAAAGCAAGGTCGATAAAGACATGGACTTGGGAAGAATTAGAGCGGAGACTGTAAGCCAGGCCTTCTCATCCAACCTCAGTTCCTGACCTCACAAATGGTCAAACATTCCCACAGACACACTCCTAAACCTTGTGGATAGCCTTCCCTGAAGAGTTGAAGCTATTATATCTGCAAAGAGTGGGCCAACTTAATTTTGAACCATATGGATGAAGACTGGGGTGCCATTAAAGTTCATGTGTGTGTAAAGGCAGGCGTCCAAATACCTTTGACCATATAATATATATTTACACATTTCACAAAAATGCAAAATATAAAAAAAAATTGTATTTTAATTTGTAAACACTTTTCAATGCTTTGTACCATTGCTGAAGGCTGAAGTGTAGACAAAACAGTTGCGGTAGGTATCAGTAATTGGTATCGGCGAGCACTAAAAAAAAGTATTGGTACTCATACTCATTGTAACCCTGTAATTGGTGCATTCCTAATTATAACTATCATTTTAATATTATGCAGGAGTTATATAGCACCAACAGTTTACACAGCAGCACTTTAATATATTTATTCAAATAATAATAAGGGGTTGTGGGACTTTAGATGAGTTACAAGACACACAGCTCAAAAAATTATATTATCATGTTTATTGTCTTAAATAACATAATATGACACATTGAAGTTAATGCATGACTAAGTATTGGTAATTTCATCTATATACATAGCAATGACATAGGATATATATATACACACATAAATCGCATAATGACCCATTGCAGCAACCGGTGTTGTAAGCCAATGGTACTAAAATGTGATGATCAATAAAAGGTAAAATAGATCAGGATAGAAATTGAACTATATATTACAGAAATGGTAGCATCCAATAAGATTAATGCGTTTTGTGGATAGATTCCACTTCATCAGGAGCAGAGGCATAGCATATCTGCAAAAAACAAAGGGTACCAGTATAATCCAATTTACCCAAATGGCAAGAGAAAAAGTGAGGGTGTCAGGGAAGAATTCAGAGAAGAACTGGCACATTTTCCAATATTCAATATGGCCTCGCTGATTCGCGCAGGCGCCTTAGCAAACGGCATTGAGTGACGAACGCACATTCGTGACAGTGAATGTGCCTTTGCATAACGTGCGAACATGCCTTCGCATAGCATGGCGAACGTGCCTTCGCAAAAACGTGCTAATTGCCAGTGGTTACTGGCCTATATAAGGACACCAGTGGCTTTCATAAATTGCTGGATTATCATCAGCCTTGTATCCTGTGTTCCTGTGCCTTGTGCTTCTGTGATTATCTGTTACCGACCTGGCTTTCCCTGACCTGCTCTGACTTCTCTCCTGGCTCTAAACCCGGCTTGCTCCATGGACCTTCTCCTGCCTACTCCCGATTGCCACTGTGTGTTTGATCCCGGCTTGATCTCGACCTCTCTTCCTGCCTGATCTCCAGTGTTTGACCCTTGGCCTGGCTCCTGACATTGTACCCTGCTCTACCCTTCTGCCAAGATCCGCCAGCACCTTCAGAGAATCACTTACTGTGACTACCTTCTCTGATCCTGGGTGTCTCTGCATCTGGAACCATCAGACCGCTTCATCTGCAGGCAACCCATGCAGCTCTGGGCATAGCACTCTCTGTCACTAACCTCAGTGGTACTGTGCACTCAGCCGCAAGGGAAGCCCTCTCATCACCTCAGCCTCCAGCTTGGTACATGACAGAGGGCAGGAGAAAAAGGAACATACGCCTTGAGTACGTACATAAGGGTTACTGTTAAAAAATGCTGTACTACAAATCTAGGGCTGCCAAGAAAGTCTGTTACGGGGCTGTGGAGATGGAGACCCACAGAGAGAACAGGGCACACAAACACACCCTCAAGGGAGAGAAAACATACCCATGTTCTTGTCAATAGTGGTACAGGATAGTGGCTGCCACCATGCCTTTAAAGTAAATGGATATATAGGTATATGAAAAGATATAAAATGACCAATACTTAGGTATGCATTAACTTCAGTGTGTCATGTTATCTATGACAATAAACATGCTAATATAATTTTTTAAGCTGTGTGTCATGTGCCTCATCTAAAGTCCCACAAACCCTTCTCCTTATTCTCAAATTCAGGGATGAAGATGCATGTACACATGTACTTCATTTAAGGTCCCACACACCCTTGTTTTCATTTATTCAAAAAAACCTTGAATATAGATGATTCTACAATTTGTGGTATTTCAATCACCATATGTGTATATATAAAGGAATAGGATGCATGGAACATTTGTTGTAGATGTTCTATGTTATTTTGGATGTGTAAATGTTTGGATATTGATTGTTTTAAAAAATTAATAAAAAGATTTTGAAAATATAAAAATATAATTATATGTTAACTATAAATTATAAGTTTACCATTCTATTATTCTATTCTAATAATAATCTATTATAAATGAAAGTATAAAAAAATCTAAGAACCACCCTTGCAGCATTCTATTCTATGTGTGTGTACTGCATTTATATATTTATACAGTGGGGGCCCGTCCATTAGTGGCACCCGGGCGACCACCCCCTATCTGTATAATGGATAGATTCATGCATAGCATGAATCTATCCACAGCCGCTGCAGCCACCCCCTATTCAGGCATCCGGCTCCTTTCAGGGCAATGGGCGCCTGAATTACAGGTGCGGGGTGTTTTCTTGAAGCACCTGATTAGAGTCATATTCTCCAATAGGCTTCAAAATAGGATGGACTCATGGCACAGCGCATTGCGCCATGAGCCCATCAGGGTGTTACAACAGTGAATGAAAATTTGCTGCTGAAACACTGATCCTCAATCTGGCCAATCAGAAGTGGGTGTGAGACCCATTTTCTGATTGGCTGAAAAGAGAAGACTCCCGATTGTCCGCCGATAAGGAGGAAGGAAACGGAAGTCAGAGCCATCACCCGTGGAGAGCAGGGGAAGGGAGAGCCACCGCCACTGAGAGAAGCACTGCATAGATGGGGTAAGTGCACCAGACCCACCCGCCAACCCGGGGGGGGGGGTGGTACTGTTTGCCGCCCTCACAAAGAAAATTACCACCGGCTGCCACTGAATTTACATATTGATTTTTTTATGTCAGTATGTATTCTACTATTCTACACCACAAAAAACACAGCAATACAACATAAATACACAAACACAAGACAACACAACATGCACGTTTTTATGTTTTTCATTATTTTGAATAGAATTTTGCTACACTACAATACATTTGAAAATAGGCAAAGTTACAAATATGCAGTAAATGCATTGCCACCATTTACACCAATGTACATGGAGAGAAAACAGGAGCATGCACAGACAGGATGGCAATGCCAAAAACTTACAGAGTGTTGCCATCATCAATAAGGAAGTACTGGAGAGTCACAAGATCACCGGGTATTTTTCTATTTACTGTAATGATTTTTAAAGAGCACACATAGAGAAAAAGTTGTTGAAATTTTTTTTGGTTTATTAATACTGTAAATGGTGCACGTATCTTGCATTGTCTTCTCTATTTAACACATAAAATACCCTACTTCAGACACCCTATTTAAAATTGGTTTTATTATCGTTTTCCATGTTGACACGAGAATAATTATTCCCAACATATAGTACTGAATATTGCTCAGCCAAAGGAACTTAATCCTGACAATCACCTACCTGTTCTGAACAGCAAACCATATGTAGAATGATGATTTTTATTTACAAGATACTATGAAAACAGGCAATGCTCAAGGGTTAGATGATTAATCAAGGTCATCTATGTATACTGGCCTTTATTCCTAAGAGATTGCAGGATTAAAGTTGCTTTTCAAAGATGAAAGAGAAACCTATCTTTACTTTTTATCTTACTGTAGAAAAAAAACACACGTCTAGACACTGACAGGATTCTGTTTATGTAGGTTCTTTTTTTGGAACATAAATGGAATATAAGTTCAAAAAGTATAAATTGCATTATATATTCTGGTATTGATTTTTTTCTATGCACAATGACACATAGGGATAATAGACACATAGAGACTGATTTACTAAAGTATGATGTAAAGTGAATCTGCACTAACGTCAAACATGCAACCATGTAAAGTGGATTTTGAAAAACAGAGGCATATATTTACCAAAGGCAAATAGATTGTGAACTTTGGAAGTGCAGTTACACTCTGCAAATGCAGCTGCTCCATAGCTTAGTAAATGAGGCGAAGCTCCACTTTGCAAAGAATACCCAATCACATGGAAGGAAAAAAAAAACGTGCACATGATTGGATGATGGAAGCCAGCAGAGTTTCCCCTCATATACAAAGCTCAGGAGCAACTGCACCAAGTAAATCCCCAGAGTGTCTTCTTCCTGCATGTAGGGACCTTGTCTTATAGTAGAACTGTAGGCAATTTTTTTTTTCATTTTGGATAGAGTAAGGGAGAGTTATAACCCCTCTACGATTAAGCCCAATGTGGGTGAAATATGTCAGACGGGCATGACCAATGGGCTACGATTTGAGCTGAATCCAGAGTTTTTCATTGACCTCACTTTGGAGATTAGAGATGGACTGAACACCCCCCTGTTCAGTTCACACAAGAATTCCCTAATAGGGGAAAAGTTCGGCCCCAAACAGCAAACTCCAATGGAGTCTATGGGAGCCAAACCTAAAAAATCAAAAGTCCCCATTTTGAAGGCTTATATGCAAGTTATTGGCTATATAAAAGGGTATGAGTCTGGGTACTGCCCTGGGGGACTTGTATCAATGCAAACATTTTTTAAAAAACAATCATTTTTAAAGGAGTGGTGATTTTAATGATGCTTAAAGTGAAACAATAAAAATTAAAAATTAATTTAAACATAATGCCTGGGGGGTCCCCTTAGTTTGCCTGCAAAGTGGCCTATCTGTAGCATGTATGGAATACGCTGCAGCAAAACTGACATTCTTAAAGAAAAAAACAAAACAAAACAAGAAGGTCTGGTATGGATTTTCAGGGGTCCCCCCAAAATCCTTACCGGACCCTTTTCAGAGCATGCAGGAAAGGGGGGGAGTGAGCAAGCCCCCCTCCTGAACCATACCAGGCCACATGCCCTCAACATGGGGGGGTGGGTGATTCGGGGAAGGGGGGCTCTCCCCCCTCCCCAAAGCACCTTGTTCCCATGTTGATGGGGACAAGGTCCTCTTTCCAACAACCCTGAACTGTGGTTGTGGGGGTCTGCAGGCAGGGGGCTTATCAGAATCTGGAAGCCCCCTTTAACAAGAGGGCCCCCTGATCCCCCCCCATGTGAATGAGTAGGGGGTACCCCTGCCCATTCACCAAAAAAGTGTAAAAATAAAAACAGGAGGGAGTTTTTGACAATTCCTTTATTAAAAATGTAAAAAGTATCCCTCAATGTAGCTACATCTGAACCCCAAAAAGAAAAGAAAATGTGCTCTGCTGTCGACTAAGGCAAACCACAGAATGCCTGGTCTGCCTTTTGATAGTTCTTATATAGGTAAGAGTGGGGCCACCTGGCAATGTTCCCTGGTGGCAACGCCCCCTTGTGACGTCACTGGCCTAGCTTGCACCATTTGGTGACATAACCTGGTGGCATCGCCCCCCCCCTTGTGATTTTACCAGATGGCTCTGCCCCTTACCTATATAAGAACTGTCAAACAGCAAGCCAGGCATTCAGCGGTTTGCCTTAGTTGACAGGGCGAGTGTTTTTTCTTTTTTTATGGGTTGGCGGTGGTGGCAGTGGCGTCGTGATTGATAATGGATCTATATCAGGGGACACTGTTTTTTTGATGAATGGGTAGGAGTACTATGTACCACATACTCATTCACATGGGGGGCCGGGACTTTGTTAAAGGGGGCTACCAAATCCAAAAAGCCCCCTACAGGTAGACCCCCACAACCACCACACAGGGTTGCTGGTAAGAGGCCCTTGTCCCCATCAACATTTTGGTGTGAGGTTCCCCTTAAAATCCATACCAGACCTGAAGTGCATTGCAGGGAGTTCAGCAGGGAGAACACCCACTGAACGCCCTGCAAGTTTGGGTGTTCGCAAAATGGGCGAACAGGAGATATTCAGGCCGAACTTTTGCTCGGCCTGAACCGTTCGCCCAATTGGAGATGAATCAGTATGCTGTGATACCTGCAGGCATTTTTTTTGTCATCTGTGTCCCATTGAGATTTACCTTCCATAGCCAACACAGGAAGTGAGAGGAGATCCTTGCAAATATTCCCATTGGAATATTTTCCCTCAATTATTGTTCTGGGGACAACCCAAAATTTATGATTTTACTTTTTTCTTTTACTTTCACTATAAAACCTGGCAGGTATTCTAATCCTTTGTCATTATTTATACTTTTAAAGTATAACTAAAGAGAAGATATTTGTTACATGTGGACAGGGTGGAGAGGGATTAGAATATCTATCAGGTCTTTTATTGCTGTCTATGTCCCCGTAAGGGAAATTCATCCTCTCTCTAAGAGCGAAAGTGAAAGAAAATCACAAATTTTGGGCAGTCCCCAGAACAGTAATTGAGGGGAAATATTCCAATGGAAACATTGGTGACCCTGGTGACAACCAGGGATTCTCTCACTTTGGATAAATTTCCTCACACTTCCTGTTTTGGCTATGGGACAGAAAATTAAGTAACGTCTCCTCAAATTAACACAGATAAAAAAAACTGACAGAGGCTGTAACCCTTCCTTATCTAAAATGAGAAAAAAATGACTTTAGGTTGAAGTGCCTGTGTTTGCTTTTGCAGCTAGGATGTAGCATGAAGTTTACGTTTCCTGTGTTCTGTAGTTTTTTCCTAAGTTTAGGGAGGAGAATTTCATAAGACGGAGCAGCCAGAGGCCATAATCTGGAACAGCTGTTTGTGGCAACCAAGTTTTCAGTTTCTTTTTTTTGAAACTTAGGTTTTATTTTTCAAGAAAAAAAAAAAAAGCATATACAAAGTATATAGTTCGCATTTGTAGATATACAAAGAATGATAAGACAATTCAGTACATGTTAAGTGCAATGAAACCTCCTATAAATTTAGAATCATCATCATAGAAGTATGACAGACAAATTGATCCTAGGAGGAAAGGGCTGAGAGGGCAGAGCGCGCTGCCCCTAGAGGTGGGACAACACCCTCCGTCCGCGCAGAGCAGCAGGTGAAGATTATGGGGATTTACTATCAAGAGGTGAGTAACAGGCAGGATCAAGCCATAAGGTAGTGTATAGTAGCTCAGAGGAAGTTGTACGTTACACTTAGGGTGATCTAACCATAGGGTACATCGTCTCTGATAGAGTGGGACTTGCAGATGAGCCTTGGCGTACATAAATTCCATGAGGCATTAGTTGTTTAAGGAAGAAAATATGTCCCCTATAGAGGGGGGATCTGGCGCTTTTCCATTTCCTGGCAATGGAGAGTCAAATAACGATAAGTACATGGGGTAAATTTGCATGTGTGCCAATTGACCACGAGTCCAGGTCTAACCCAAACAGTATTAGTTGAGGAGAGAGTGTTGCAGGTGTGCTTAAAAGATCTGATAAGAACCTGGTGGCATCATGCCATAGATTGCAAGAGCGAGTGCCATGTTCTGTTTGTGGCGTTTGCAGTGTATAAGAAGTTGTGTTGCTTCTGGTTTTGTAACAACATTGCTGAGAGTGTTTGCTTAGGTTCCGATGCCAATGCTGCTTTCTTGATTTGTAGCCATGGAAATTGCGTGGCTGGAGTCCAATTTTTCGCTTGGTCAAGTATAGTTGCTTTGTAATGAGCGCTGATGTTAGGTGCGCCCATACCACCCTTAGCAGTTGGTGAGCATAGAGTAGATTTTTAAAGTCTAGAATGCTTATTGTTCCATATAAATGATGACACAAGTGCTTGCAATTTATCAAGATGAGAGTGTAAGAAGGGTATAGGTAGCATTGCGGAAGCAATAGAGTATATGTGGTAGTAGATACATTTTAGATCAATGCGTCCAGCCCAGGACGCTTGTACATTTTTTTTCAAGTTTTGCGTCATCTTGTGTAACTTGTCTAGTATTTGAGCAAAGTTCTGCGTGAGCAAATGTGAAGAGGACGAGGTCAGATCCCGAGATAGGGGAGCGTTAAGTTAGGAGCCCAGGAGAAGGATGTGATTTTGGCAATGCTACTTTTGAGTTGGTTGTCCAAATTGATACCAATCATGGCCGATTTGGAGTAGTTTATTTTGTATAGGAATACCTTACTAAAGAGGTCTAGGGTTTGATGGAGATGTGGGAGCGAAAGCTGAGATGTCCATCTGTGATGGATTTCCATCTGTGATGGAAATTATCACGTCATCTGAATAAAGACCGATTTTGTGCTCGCAAGCAGCGATAGATATACCTCAAATAGAGTTATTTGAGCGTATGGCTATCGCTAAAGGTTCCATAATTAGAGAGAACATTTATGGAGATAGAGGGCAGCCCTGCCGTGTGCCATTAGATATTTTAAAGGACTCAGAGAAAATCCCTCTGTGGTTAACTCGGTGTTTGGGGCTAAGTAAAGAGCCATAATGGCTCCTAGAAGGGGGCCTGAAATACCAAATTTCAGAAGTACACCCTTTAGGAAGTTCCAGTCAACTCTGTTGAACGCCTTCTCCACATCAAGTGAGATGAACAGAGAAGGCGTTCGACTGCGCTCCACCCATTGAAGCAGGTTAATGTATCCCCTTGTGCTATCTGAGGCCTGTCTGCCATTCATAAAGCCCACTTGATCTGCATGAACAAGTTGGGAAAGCACAGAGGACAGGCGGGCTGCTAAGAGTTTGGCATAGAGTTTCGTGTCTGTATTTAACAGTGGGATCGGCCTGTAATTGGCCAGGTCTTCCTTTGGTTTGCCAGGTTTGGGAATAGTGGTTATTGTTGCTGCCAGAGATTCTTCCAGGATTGTGCCCGTCTGTAAAGTATGGTTAAACCCCTGAAGTAGAAATGGGTTGTGCGTATGCGCAAATTGTTTATAATTAGTGTTGAGCGAACCCGGACTGTAACGTTCGGGTCCGTACCGAACTTTTGGGTGTCCGTGGCACGGACCCGGACCCGGACATTTCAAAAATCGTTCGGGTTTTGGTATGAAATGTCTGCCCGTGTTAGGACCTTCTTAGAGACCGTCGTTGTTATTGGTGATAAGGGTTTGGACCGTTTGGTTTCCTTCTGGACCGGTTAATGTCCGGCTAGGGTGACAATTTATGTCTGTGCTTTGAGATACGGTTTGAGAATCGTCGGGCGGACAGGAGACACGAAAGGGTTGAACAAGTACGTCTAGTTCACCCGAAATACTTACCGTCTGTCCGGAGTCTATCGTGTTCCCCTATGTAATTGGACGAAGTTACCCACCTCGCGTCAGCTTGCGGAAGAGACAAGTAGAGTGAACTACACCTCTTCCGCAAGTTGTCTCAACTGACCTTGAAGGATTTCCCA
>BLSH010320839.1:0-10016 GCA_018402905.1 Glandirana rugosa | reverse complement strand
CGCTTACCTGTTCCTGATCTTGATCCTGATTTGTGGCTTTGACCCTCGGCTTGTCTGACTACTCTGCATCTCAGCCTTTACCTGTGTTTGACCCTCGGCCTGGCTTTCACTCCGCTTCGGATCTTCCCATTAACCAGACGTCTGACTCTGCCTGACTTCCTGTGTATGACCCCCGGCTCGGCCTAGATCCTGATTCCGGTTCTTCCTGCGCTGTCTTCAAGTGTTCCAGCCTTTCCAGGGGACTCCTGCCCAGCTGCTTATCCTGGTCCCGGCAGAACCTTCCGAGTGACTACGCACCTGGCCAGCGCTACCGGTAACCCCTGCCTCTCTGGGCATAGCTCCCCCTGTTTCATCCTCAGGGAGGTGCTCTGCACTTAGCTGCAAGGGAAGCCCTCTCAGCACTTTGACCTCCAACCAGGTAACTGACAACATCCCTATAAGCGTTCTTTGGCTATTCCATTAGTTCGGAAGCCAAAACTTTCTGGTAAGAGTTTTGATTATCTGGAGGTGGAGGTTCTCGGTGATCACATTACAGATGAACATCTGATTAACCCTTTCACACTGGGTGCTTTTCTGAAAGACTGCCTTCTCTTGTGCACTTTCTTTTACCGGATTTCATTGTATTTGAAAAACTGTTGGGACATTTATCAGCTGTTAATCTCATGTAATAATTTATTGGGATGATATACTGACAGTAATACATGAAGCGCCGCTGCTTTATATGATTTTAGATTTGTGGTTTAGGTTTTGTCTATAGACCTTGGTGGCTGGCTGCTAATTTATCAATTTCTACTAGATTTTAATCATAAAAAGTTTTTTTTCCTTAGCGCGGATATATTTTTGATAAACTCCTTTGAGCTGCCTGGTGTGCTAGGTCCCTGGGTGCGGTGGGTAGTAGCAGGTGTACTGTCTAGGGGACGGTCGCTCCTCTTTTGCAACCTGCTTCCTCTTTTGCTGTGCTGGTGCCTCTGTGTGACCACCACCTCTTTCTCCAAACTGCACACGTCACTCGCATGACCTTCATTCCATGTGGGGTCTAGGACCTCATCATCCTCCACATCATCTTACACCCACTCTTCACCACTGCCCTCCTTGTCAGTCTGCACACTGTATAAAGCTGCAGCAGTTTCGTCATCATCAGAGACGTGCTGCGGTGGTGTTTCCATGTCCTCATCCTGAAACAGAAGGTTGGGCATCGGTGCACTCAATGTCTTCCACTTCTGGGGCGGGGCTATGTGGATGGCCCACGGAATGCACACCAGCTTAGTCATCAAAAAGCATAAGAGACTGCTGCATGACTTGGGGCTCAGACTGCTTGGCTGATTTACAAGGGGCTGAGGTGAATAACAGATGGCCATGGGGTTCAGGTGCCAACTCTGAGCTTTCAGCAAGGGACTGGGTGGGAGACAATGTGAAGGAACCGGAGGCATTGTCTGCCACCCAATCTACTATCGCCTGTACTTGTTCTGGTCTCACCATTCATTGAGTGGCGTTCGGACCTACCATATAACGTTGAAGGTTCTGTCGGCTACTCGCACCTGAGGAAGGTGTTTCACTTGTGCATGTAGCGGGCACAGATCGACCACATCTTCTCCTTGCAACAGGAGCTTCACCAACACCAGCAGCACCACGACCACGTCCCTTATTTGACGCTCTCCTCATTCTGGACGCAAATGTACTATTTAGCACAAATTTATATTACTTTTTTTTAAACCAGCAATCTCGACGCACTTTTTAATTTTGTGCAAGAAATGCACAGCAAGGTGCGAATGTACTATGTAGCACTATTTATTATTATTATTATTATTTTTTTTTAAACCAGCAATGTAGACGCACTTTATTTTTGTGCAAGAAATGCACCGCTGGCCGCAAATATAATGTTTTGCACAAAAATTTTGCACTAGTATGAGATGATTTTCTAAAGCTAATCTGTCCCTCACAGCAGCAGCAGCATCCTCTCCCTACACTAGTATGAGATGATGTGACCTGCAGCACTACGTGACTCCAGCTTATACAGAGGCTGAGTCACATGATGCACTGGCCAATCACATCCATGCCAATGGTAGGCATGGCTGTGATGGCTTCTAAGGGCAAACAAGTGAAACGCTTGTTGATTGGCTGCCCTGCAGCTATTCAACAGGCGCAAAAAAATACCTGAACCCAGACTTTTTCTCAAATGTTTGGGACACTGACACCCTAAGTCCAGTACGAACCCAAACTTTACAGTTCGGGTTTGCTCAACTCTAGTAAGGAAATTATTGCTTTTTTGAGTTCAGTCTGTAAAGGGGGTGGAAATAGTTTGTAGTTCGTGGAAGAGGGATGGTAATTTTAAGTTATCTAGGAGGCAGGATATATCATGCGGAATGGGAGCTGTGGTCACGTCTGACTCAGCAAAGTTTTACAGTTGAGCGTAGAATTGGCTGAAGCGGTTGGCTATGTCTTTAGGAAAAGTGAGTTTTAGTATGGGAGAGAAGATAGGGAATTTTTGCTTGTACTAAGTGTTTTTTTAGTTGTTTTGCAAGGCATGTCCCTGGTTTTTTATGATGGGTGTAAATGTTTAATCGCAATTTTTTGAAGGTTAGGTCAACATTTGAGTGAAGGTGGTCACTCAAGGTCACTCTGTTTCCTAAGATCTTCCCCTAAGGTCGAGCTTGGGTTTGCTTTATGTGCTTTTTCAAGGGTGTTGATCTGGTCTAGCAGTTTGAAGGTAGTAGCATTACAATTTTTCTTCTCCTGGGCTCCAAGCTTCATGAGGAGACCTCTTATAACTGTCTTATGGGCATTCCAACAGGTAAAAGGACACATGGCAGAGTTTGCAGTAAGCCGAAAAAAGTCTGTAATAGTGGATTCAATATGTTTCTGGTAGTTTGGGTTGGTCAACAAGGAGGTTTTGAGTTTCCACCACTTGCCCACTGTCATGTGGTCTGTGGGAAAAACTTTGATTGAAATTGGGGCATGATCAGACTACGTAATGTTACCAATTCTTGCATCTTGGATGAATTGTAGGGTGGTTTTGTCTACCAGAAACATCAATCCTAAAGTAGGCTTTATGAGTGTGAGAATAGAAGGTGAAGTCCTTTTCAGTATCATGCAGGCAACACCATGCATCATAAAGATCTTCTGTTGATAAAAAATTGGACAAGGCCATGGACTGTTTCCTAGAGGGGTTGGAAGAGTCCAGGGCTACATCAACTACTTGATTAAAATCCCCACAGGCAATGAGGGGGTGTTGTCTGAAGGGAGCTAGCTTTTCTGGAGCTAGCTGATAAAATTGTGCTTGACCGGTGTTGGGGGTATAAAGATTTACCAAAGTCAGTAATCAGTCATTAAAGGTGGCATGTAGGATAATGTATCTACCTTGGAGATCGATCTCAGAGTGGAGTAATTTAAAGGCAATTGTGGAGCGTATGGCAATCAATACTCCTGCTTTTTTCTTAGGTGCGTTTTATGTAAAGCACTGTGGGAATTGCTCATGAGTACAAGTGGGCGGTTTGGAAGCGGCAAAATGCGTCTCCTATGCACAGATAATATCAGGCTTGCTACCTAAAGCTTCTTTCCAGAATAGTTGTAGTTTGAAGGGTGAATTGAGGCCTTTACCATTTAGGGACGTGATGGTAATAGCCATGGCTTAAAGTGTTTGCTTCAATAGAAGATTGTAGGAGAGAATAAAAAGGAAGGCACCCGCTACTCTGCGGTCTATAAGTACATACCGATGGAAAACAGGTTGAGTAAAGCACTTAATGGTAGTAGCTAAACCTGAAGTAATTCGGGTTGCAACCCAATATAGAAAGGGGAAAAAAAAAACTGAAAACAACAAAGTAGTAACAATATCAGTCGTAGCTAACCAGAACAGTAAAGAGTATGTAACAAAGTGCGTAGCACTTTTTCTATAACCCGGGGATATAAAAGAGATAGCAAATGTGACAGAAACAACAATGAATAAGTTACTCAGCTGAGACTCAGTTGCTCCTTATGATGCTGTGTGAGTTGAATGAGAAGATAGGCTGGAGATTACTGGCATTTGATAGTATCAAAAATGATGCTGATCATGACCTGGGGGTCGATAGGAGGAATATCGGCCGTGGGGGGCCTGTTGAGATCCTCTCCAGTCTGGTTGAGGTCTGGTTGAGGAGGTGGTGCTGAAATGATGCCCCAATTTAACAACCTTTTCATGCCTTCTTTAGGGGAAAGAATATTTGTAGGTTGATAGTGATATGTAAAAATCAATTTTGGGGGCGTGGCCTGGCGCTGGAACGGAATGGACGCCTGAAGACAGAGCTCCTGACCACTACACCCTAGAAACGAGCCATCCACCACCCGAAAAATGGGCAAATCCTCCAGGGAACCCTCCCCAGCGAGATCGCGATCCCCACGGCGAATGCACGCCCGTTCGGGCCCAAGCATTCCAGAACTTTTCCGCTCGCAATCACGCGAGTCCCCGGCTCCGGATCTGGCCTACCAGGCCGTGACGCGATCCTCCAGCCTGAGCCCACCAGGCAGACAACTAAATAGCACACAGCACCAAGAGTCAGCTACAGCAAGACCACTGGTCATGGATGACCTCAGGTCAGTGGCAGAAGACATAAAAGCAGCGCTGACCACTGCTCTGACCTCTGCCATCTCAGATCTCAGAAGAGACATACAAACAATGAACACCAGGATGGAGGATGTGGAGGAAACAGCAGCTATACATAACTCTGCAATACAACAACTTCAAGAGTCTGTGCATTCCCAAAATACCCAGCTGAGAGACATGCAACGGCACCTGGAGGATTTGGAGAACCGTGGACGCAGACACAACATACGGATTCGAGGTATACCAGAGACGACCGAACACACCCAAATCGCACATGCCACTACCACCATTTTCACCGACTTACCGGGCAGACCACTGGAGACGCCGATCAAAATTGAGCGCGTACACAGAGCCCTAAAGCCCAGGAGACGAGATACGGACCCCCCAAGAGATGTGATCTGCTGCCTCGTAAACTTTAAATTTAAAGAAGTCCTCCGCAGAGCAAGAGACCGCCAATCCCTGCTATACCGGGGTATGGAAATAAAACTCTTCCAGGACTTATCCCCTATCACGCTCCAAAACAGGCAAACCTTACACCCGCTTCTAGATCTCCTACGCGAAAAGGGCATTCAATATCGCTGGAAATTTCCCTTCTGCCTGTCAGCTACCTTCCAGAACCATTCAGCAAGTATACGCTTCAGAGAAGACATGCCCTCATTCTGCGAAGCATTTAATCTTCCTCACCTCGATCTCCCAGACTGGTACAGCTGCACTCACCCAGGTGACTTGAGGAGAACGTCGTCCACCGATGCTATCCCAGTCCGCGATGATTTCCACATCAGACGCCGAAGATCCACTTCCCCAAGAAACACCAGCTCCTCAGCTGCCAGACGCACTGTAACCAACAGCCCAACTTCCTCACCGGCACATCAAAGGCCTAGACAGGATTGATTGTAAAGATGGAAGCCATACCCACTGCATCTTCCCTACGACCTTAATACTCAGCCATCATCCTATCAACTTCAACTTCAATACTCATTCCTTGAAGCACCTAGCATCCCTATATTAAACTGCAGACTGGAAAGACAAAGACAAGCTACAAGACTCCAGCCTTATATGTCTCCCCCATCCCTCCTAGGTTTTTTCTTCCTTTTTTCTCCTCTTATACTGCTGGCCCCGCTCTTTTCTTGCTTTCTATCTGCAGATCTCCACGATCAGCGCTGGAACAATGACCCTAAGTTGCACTTTCTGGGAACAAGGCCCTGCATCCTGTTCGGGTATGAACCACTGACTGCACGATCCACCCTGAGGTACTCCTTCCCCCTCATCCCGCGAGTTGCAGGTAACCCACCCACACCTCTACTACACCTCCATGCCTCGGAGGATACTGACCCGAACACCCAAAGCACTGCTTTCTCCTGGGACTGACAAGCTGGAAGCAGAACGTTCCACATAATCAGATGCTCCCAATACAGCTTGCCTCAAACCAGACTCTTCATCAGCTTTAACACCCCCCAGCTAGTCCCCCTATACACAGACTTCAGAATACCCGGCGCCCCCTCATTGATATATATGTGCCCCTTTTCACACAGTAGGATATGCCCTCAACTCAGCAACCCCTGGACACTCATTCATGTGCAGTTTCTTTTTTTTCTGTTGTTCTTGATATTTCCCTTGTTCGCGAGCAGGTTCACTATGGTTGTTGATTTGTAATATTTGAAAGGGCCTAACCCTCTATGTTTATATATATATATTCTTTGTGTTTTTTCTCTTCACTGTTGCTAGCCCATGGCGGGTGCTCCTCGTGGGGCAGTTCTGTCTGACTCTCCCCTTTCCCAATCCAAGCTAAACACCAGAATGCCAGACCTTGATGCAGAAACTGGCACCTTTTGCAACGGTACAGGCGTTGCATGAGTCCACAAACTTAATAACGCCAACAACCATGCCACTGCCCTTGCACAACTTGATCGGATAGCGCTGCCCCACGGGGACCCCGCTGCTGCGAATATTAATGGGCACACATGGAAACAGCTTGGTTATTACTAGAGTTGAGCGAACTTCTAGAAGTCCGGGTTCTGCTGGTTCGGCCGAACTTCGGGACAAAGTCTGGGTTCGGGTCCGGACAGAACCCGAACTTTGTCCCGGACCCCGAACCCCATTGAAATCAATGGAGACCCGGACTTTTAGGTACAAAAAATGTTGTAAAATAGTCCTGGAAGGTCCTAGAGGTCTGCAAAAGGAAGGAAATGTGGGTAAGGGTGGGACAAGTGACCTACAAAGAAATGGGGACAGGAAAATAACTTTAAATATTTTTTAAAAAATAAAAACATAAAAAATGCAAAAATGGGGGGGCGTGGTTTGGCGACGGACTGTGATGGCCGCTTAGAACGAGGGCTCCGACACCGAGTGCCTCTCATCAGCCCAGAATCAGCGGGGTAATCTACCCGAAAGTCTTACTTTCATGGCGGGACGTAACCCGGCACCTGCCAGAACCCCGGAGGAGATGCCGACTCATCTAAGCCGCACCATACCGGCTATGTTCCGCACACAGCAGGACTCACAGACGGCCTCCCTGTCGGGCTCACAGGCCTCACTGCAAGCCGGGGACTGGAGTGAGCAGCCGAACGGAGCGACAGCGGGACCTCCGCCGAGCACAGGTACGCACCAAGGGCCGCTTCTCAGTCTAGCAGACTTACAGCTAGTGGCAACAGACATAAAGAACACGCTGTCAGCTGCCATATCCGACCTGAAGGCAGATATGAGAGCAGTAGCAACACGGCTAGAACATGTGGAGGCGGCAGCCATGACACATGGCGCCGCCATTCAACAGCTTCAGCAGAACGCAAGCAGTCATTCACAGCACTTAATTGAGATGCACAGGCACATCGAGGACCTGGATAACAGGGGCAGAAGGCGGAACCTAAGAGTGAGGGGAATTCCGGAAAGAGTAGAGGGACCCCAGTTACAGAATGCAGTCTGGGCCATATTCAACACGGTACTGGGCAGACCACCGGACGCACCAGTAGAAATGGAGAGATGTCACCGCGCGCTGAGACCGAGGGGCAGAGAAGATGAACCACCCAGGGACACAGTGTGTTGCCTGGTGAGCTTTCAGCAGAAAGAAGACATCCTCCGTTTAGCACGCAATCAAGAATGCCTGGAATTTGAAGGAGCACGAATACAACTCTTCCAGGATCTTTCTTCCATCACTCTGCAGCACAGAAGAGATCTACGTCCCCTACTCCAAGTTCTCAGAGAGAGGCGTATTATTTATAGATGGAAATTCCCCTTTTGCCTGCAGGCAACCGCGGGGAACCGCACAGCGTCACTCAGATCACCGGCAGATTTACGCTCCTTCTGTGAAACCCTGTCCATCCCAGAGGTCCCTGTCCCGGATTGGTACAACACTTTTCTTACCCCGGAACCCTGGATCCTGACCCACCAAGACGGGACACCACGCAGACAAGGGAACAAACAGAGATGCCGCAGATCCTCCTCCCAATCCCCCCGGGGATTCCGGGGAGACATGGAAACGGAAGAGAGCCCACGTCTGTCCCCATCATCGGTGCGTCGGAAGACGGACCACAGAGCGTAAAAACCAGATGCATCCTTTACATGAGACTGTTGCAGTCAAAAGCGACCTTCCCATGCTCTAGTTATTTAACGCTATAGAGACCCTGACTAATATCCCGAATATACGAATAGCAAGGAGAAGAGATAGGAGGCGATCGGTTCCAAGTACTTAGAAGAGCCTCTTGTCTGTCTTTTGCCTGAACCCCTTTGCTGCATTCAAGAAGATGAAAGCGTTTAGAAAGGCCCTGACTCCCCGAAAACGAACCTCAACTGTGACCTCAATTGAGGTAAGCCTTTGGATCAGGCCAAAAAGTCGCAATCCCCATCTGAAGAGGTGACGTATTATATCTGAGAGTTCCTTTACCTGGGCTCAAAATTTTTGGTATAGACAAACAGAGACCACTTGAAGCCTAGCAGTGGCCTCTGGAGCCTGTTGAAAACCCCAGCTCCCCCCCCCGAATATGTTCCTCCCAGGCATAGAGACAAGGATTCTTGGGCTCCTGGCCACCCATGATTAGACAGTGGAAATGCCGGATTACGGTTGAAATCATAACATAACAGTTACGAGAACTCAGAAGTATATATCCTCCTATAGGTGGACGATCCCAGGGTCTTATATCCTTAATAATTTTAATACTTTTATTTCTCCTTCTCTTTTTATTATTCAAGATTGGCTCTGTTTATTGCCAGGGCAAGGTCTGATGCTCCCCTCCCCCCGCGCAGGTATTGAAAAGGCAAACCAATTTGTTGGGGAAGTCCCCCTGTGAAAGATGAAGGCTCCAACCAAATTAAGACATGCAGTCCTTTACACAAAATTAAGCTATAATTCTTTGCAGACGTGGGGGAAGCAAGGATGCATCGGACCAGCCTGAATTAGATATCCCATAAGAGTCTGAGTTTATTAATCAGCCCACTGTTACAAGGCTGGATGCTATTGGGGGAAAGGGACTTAAACGAATGTGAATGAAGGTCGACTTGAGGAATAGAAACTCTACTGTAACAGCTCAGAATTTGTTAGTTTATAATGTTTTCACTGGTTACAAGAATTATGTCTACACTAGGATGAGATGCAAGGGTTACTGGACCCAGATGGGCCAAAGTAGGTATGTTTAACATATATGATCTGTTTCCCTGCTAAAAAAAGTGGTGATACCTAATTAATGATTAGTAGATGGCTTTTGTGTCACACACCCGACTTGAAGACAGGCACGAACCCCCGGACATGGACAGAAGACATGCCTTGGGGTTCAGGCCGTCGGGAAACATGAGCTGGATTGGCTGTACCTCGTGCTCCCTACCCGACAGGGAGATTCCCTGGCGGGGGGGGGGGCAGAGGTGGAGGACGGCTGAGCTTTGTTGTAAGAGCTAAATGCTCCCTACCCAAAGGTATTAAGGTATTGCGGTTCGGCAGTGGAAAACGTGTTTGGAACTTTGTTTTCAGATGTTCTTAATAGCTTGTCGTTATGTTATCTATAGGATGTGTACTCTTCCATTCAGAGTTGGTTATTGAGTTGGGTACACACTAGCACAAGGGAGGTTCCCATGACTAATACACATTACAACTGACGGAAAACTGTAGTAACTCAGTGGCAGTACACTCAAAATATTGAAACCGGTTATTGTTGACACAGAGAAACTCCCTCGCGATTAAGCTCTGAAGATGTGCAGTGCACTCTTTGACTCACCAAAGCATATAGCTGGGAACCCTTTGGGAACCCCTGGATGCTGATCAAAGGAGGACATAACCCCGAGTGTTGGAAGTAGGTGCCGATGGCCGCGGACTTAGAAAAGCCGGGCTATAGAGGCTACCGGTGGTCGTAAACCACTGTACACAGTTCGACCTCAATTTCACCCCCACACCAAGAAGGGAGATTTCTTCTTGGACCCCGCCAGTTTCCTTCAGATATCCCCTAAGGGGACTCACCTT
>BLSH010320801.1:29850-42362 GCA_018402905.1 Glandirana rugosa | reverse complement strand
ATACAGCGATCAGTGCTATAAAAATGCACTGATTACTGTGTAAATGCCATTGGCAGTGAAGGGGTTAACCTGGAGGGGGCGCTCTAAGGGTTAACAGTGTTCCCTGGGCGTTCTAACTGTGTGTGGGCTGCCCTAGCTGGGGAAGGGAAGTGATCACAGCTTCCATGTAGAGGAAGGCTGTGATCACAGCCCTTCCCCCTCTCACAGAACGGAGGTCCGTGTTTACTTACACAGACCTCCGTTCTTTCACTCCGTGGGGGGGGGGGCATCGCAGGTAGCCGGCGGAGATCGAGTCCGCCGCACCCGCTCCCTGGCCCTCCCCGAACACAGTGAGTGCGTGGGCGCGCCTCCAGCAGCGCGCGCGCGCTCACAGTGCGCGATCTCGCAGCCGCCGTCGTATGACGCCGGTTTGCGATATCGAGCCACTTTGTCGCCGTCAACCTGCGGTTGACGGTCGGCAAGGGGTTAAGGTGGAAGTAAACTCACTTTTTTGACTTGTAAGTAACCACTGGACTTGACTTGAAGTAAACTCTCTTACACCACTTATACCTATGAATAAGCCTATGATAAGACTTACCTGTAGGTCCTGTGAATATCTCCTAAACTTGCACTGTTTTAGGAGATATTCACACTGCATGCAGCCGGTGACGTCACCAGCACATGCTCTCTGAAGGTCCGGCATTCAAAGCGTGCCGGACCTTCAAAGCGCGTTCCGTAAACGAGGGCTCTTGCGCGCATGTGTGGGAGCGACATCATGACGGCCACGGGCACTCAGGTAGCCGGAGGCCGCAAACCCGGAACGCAGACCGGGGGAATATGAAGGCCCTGTCAGCGGTGACGGCATGCTGCTGGAGGGCTTCTCTTTCGGGTAAGTCTTGCATAATGTGCTAGTATGTGATTTACTACTGCTTTAAAAGAGACCTTGGTTGTAAACCATACATATACCCAATGAAGTGACTGGCCTCAGGTGATACATAGAGATGCAAAAAAACGTACTACATAAGTTCATAAGTTGTACCTGTTTATCTGCAGTATTCTCTTCTCTACTCTACATCTGTTCAAAGTCCAGAATTTATAAAGCTTGCCTGAGCTGTCAGAAAACAGGGGGCAGAGAGATGAAGTTACACTCTGCAGAGCTCAGTGAGAGCTGGTTGGAGGGAAGATACACACCCCCCTTCACACAGCACACAGGAACAGAGCTGAGGCTGTCAATCTGCTGAAGCTCCTTCCCCTGTCCCTCTTTTATCTCTTGGTGTCAGGAAAACTTGTCAGAAGTGACTCATGCTGATAGCAGGGGAAGGAGGCAGCCGATAAAAATGACCAAGGCAGTTGCAGATCAAACTGAAGCAGCTTCTTTGGCTGTTAGGCCTCATGCAGCTGCTCCTAGGGGCGACAGGCATTTTTTTTACAGCTTAAAAATGCCTCTCCATGTTATTCTATGTGTCCATGCACACCATGGGCATCCGCATGTAGGGGGAAGGGGGGGCAATTGCCCCCCCCACCTGGAATCAGGGATCGGATCGGGGGTTCCCCACTAGGTCCTTATCCTCTTGAGCCATGTATGCAGTTTCTGGCAGTATCTTGGGCCATGTATGCAGTCTCTTATCATCTCTTGTGCCATGTCCGCAGTCTCTGACCATTTCCTGTACCATGTCTGCAGTCTCTGACCATTTCCTGTACCATGTCTGCAGTCTCTGACTGTCTCCTGTACCATGTCCGCAGTCTCTGACCAATTCCTGTACCATGTCCGCTGTCTCTGACTGTCTCCTGTACCATGTCTGCAGTCTCTGACCATCTCCTGTACTATGTCCATAGTCTCTGACCATCTCCTGTATCATGTCTGCAGTCTCTGACCATCTCCTGTACTATGTCCATAGTCTCTGACCATCTCCTGTACCATGTCTGCGGTCTCTGACCATCTACTGTACTATATCTGCAGTCTCTGACCATCTCTTGTACCATGTCTGCAGTCTCTGACCGTGATGAAGTAATAATGACATTGTCAAAAAGAGGCAGAGCATGGATGACCTTAAAATTATGCGGATGCCCATGATGCACACATAGGCTTTTAGGAGCTGTAATTGGCATAGATATTTTCAAGCTGTAAAAAATGCAGATTATAACTTATATCAGAGCAGCTCCCGGGGCTCATGTGACTCCTCGGTTCTCTCCTCTCTCTGACAACAGCTGGGGAGGAGAGAGGAGAAAGATCCGAGGAGTCACGTGAGCGCTGGGAGCTGCTCTGATATAAGTTATAATCTGCATTTTTTTTATACAGCACAGGCACAGGGGCACATAGCTTTATATTACAGAGGGAATGGAATGATCCTAGTACAGATATGAGAGCAGCACGAGGGGAGGATCGTGGAGTGGACAGAGCTGACAGGCAGGGAGGGGAGGAGGACACAGGAGAGGACAGAGGAGAGCTGCGGATGAAGGAGGCACATAAACTGACCACGGTGTCAGGGTTTAGCAGCCATGATAAACCGTGGTCAGTTTAAATGAGGGTGAGACAGTGTCTTAATGGATTATAAACAGTATAGACACTTATTTTTAATATTTTACATAACTATACCTGCAATAGGGACCGACCTGAAGTCGTCAAGCAGGACTTCATTTTCTGACATGGGCGTAGATAAGGGGGGATTTGGGGTGTTCAAACCCCCCCCCCCCCCGAGCAGCCTGCCAAAAATAAAAAAATAAAAAGTGTCTTTGCACTGTCGCCTCTCATGGCACCAGCACCGGAACAACAAACAGCGGAACACAGCAGCCAGTATTGCAGGCCAAATGGATGCAGCAGGTCGGGTGTAAGGCACACTGCCACAGGCACTTACGTCACGCTGTTATGACCAGGCTGTGCTGGGTTCCCGGCGGACAGATCATAGACACCAATGATGGGGCACTATTCCTCCCACTGACGCCAATGATGGGGCACTATTCCTCCCACTGACACCAATGATGGGGCACTATTCCTCCCACTGACGCCAATGATGGGGCACTATTCCTCCCACTGACACCAATGATGAGGCACTATTCCTCCCACTGACTCCAATGATGGGAAACTATTCCTCCCACTGACAACAATGATGGGGCACTATTCCTCCCACTAACACCAATGATGGGAAACTATTCCTCCTACTGACACCAATGATGGGGCACTATTCCTCCCACTGACACCAATAATGGGGCACTATTCCTTCCACTGACACCAATGATGGGCACTATTGCTCTCACTGACACCAATAATGGGGCACTACTCCTTCCACTGACACAAATGACGGGGCACTACTCCTCCCACTGACACCAATGATGGGGCACTACTCCTCCCACTGACACCAATAATGGGGCACTACTCCTCCCACTGACACCAACAATGGGGCACTACTCCTCCCACTATCAAGAACGATAGGGCATTGTTCACACCCACTGGATTCCAGGAAATGTTCTACTCCTGCTGGCACTAGTCTGAAGGACAGTAAACTGGCCCTTTGTTTAGAAAGTTTGGGGACCCGTGCATTAAACTGTGGAACTGAACTTGCTGACTAGGGTTGATTTACTAAAGTCAAATAGGCTGTGCACTTTGCAAAGTACAGTTTCACTCACCATGTGCAGTTGTTCTTGTGCCACAGTATATCATCAGGGGGCTGACTGCAAGACCCAAGAAGAGGCAGCTGGCCACCTGACGACGTGCGTTGGCGCAGTGACCCGATGCCTTCTGGGTATTTCAGGCTGTGAGCATAGGGGGCGCCATTCTCATCTACGCAAGAATACCCTAAGTTCTGGGAGATGCCCCTCCCCCCAAAGAAAAGGTATTGGGGGAGAAATAAAATGATGTCCAATTGTTAACGCAGGAGGGGGAAGGAGTGCAAGCATGCTAAGTGTATGAGGGGGGGTGCTTCAATGCAATGGTGACAAACTGTAGTGCGACAATTGTTCATAGGTGATGTGTTAAAACTCCTTAAATGACATCAGTTTAGAAATAACCATCAATGATGGCCCTAAAATTATTGCTTTCTGTCCGGTGTGCGTGGTGATACCTATAATGTGCAAGGCAATCATCAGTTTTGGACACCCACGATGTACGTTTATGTATGCGTGTGGGGGCTGTTAGGTGCTTTGAGGTGCTTTTACTAAGGGATGTGCTTTGCAGGGAAACAAAATCCATCACATCCTCACTGACAGGACAGAGCTCTGCCCTGTCATTCTCCTCACTGATCAGCAGGTGCCAGCGGTCATCCATTGGTCGTCACCGGCTGATTGGCTTGTGCTGTGCCTAATCACAGCACAGTCGTGGCGCCGGCAGCGCGCCCCCTACCCGGAAGTGCCGGATCGTGTACTAGGTAAGTGATCTGGCACAGGAGAGCCACTCTGCCTCCACACACCTACATGAGGCAGTGGACAAGTGATTAAAGGGCTTGTTTACACTTGTGGCAGCCCTTGCCGCCCCTCTGAAAAGCCATCCACGGTGGAGTGCTTTTCAGAGTGCAGTTGACAGGTGGATGGGAGGTGATACATCCTCTCCACACTGCCAGTCTTAACCCTGAAAAGGCAGCTCCAATCTCATGCATTACACGAGGTTGCAGAGGGGTTGTGATGCAACCTTATTCAATCACGCCATGTGTACCACGCTGTGGTAAATATGCCCTTAGGAAGATAACTAGATCAATAGGTGTGCTCAGCCTATAGCATTAGGGTGAGCACCCCAGAGCACAAAAACACATGCGTGTATATCAGTAGGGCAGTGTACGGTGTCAGTAGAGCAGTGGACGGTGTCAGTAGGGCAGTGGGCAGTGTCAATAGGGCAGTGGGCGGTGTCAGTAGAGCAGTGGGCGGTGTCAGTAGAGCAGTGGATGGTGTCAGTAGGGCAGTGGGTGGTGTCAGTAGAGCAGTGGATGGTGTCAGTAGGGGAATGGATGGTGTCAGTAGGACAGTGGACGGTGTCAGTAAGGGAATGGATGGTGTCAGTAGGACAGTGGACGGTGTCAGTAAAGCAGTGGACAGTGTCAGTAGGACAGTGGATGGTGTCAGTATGGCAGAGATTGGTGTCAGAAGGGCAGTGGATGGTGTCAGTAGGGCAGGGGATGATGTCAGTAGGACAGTGGACGGTGTCAGTAGGGCAGTGGATGGTGTCAGTAGAGCAGTGGACGGTGTCAGAAGGGGAATGGATGGTGTCAGTAGGACAGTGGACGGTGTCAGTAGAGCAGTGGACGGTGTCAGAAGGGGAATGGATGGTGTCAGTAGAGCAGTGGACGGTGTCAGTAAAGCTGTGGACAGTGTCAGTAGGACAGTGGATGGTGTCAGTAGGGCAGGGGAGGGTGTCAGTAGGGCAGTGGAGGGTGTCAGTAGGGCAGTGGGGGGTGTCAGTAGGGCAGTGGTGGGTGTCAGTAGGGCAGGGGAGGGTGTCAGTAGGGCAGTGGAGGGTGTCAGTAGAGCAGTGGAGGGTGTCAGTAGGGCAGTGGTGGGTGTCAGTAGGGCAGTGGACAGTGTCAGTAGGGCAGAGATTGGTGTGAGTAGAGCAGTGAACGGTAGTTGTTTTTTCTTGTTTTTTTAATTATTATTTTTTTTAGGAGCCCCCTTGGGGGGGGGGGGGTTGGTGAAATATCAGCAGTTTAAACAGACTCCAGATGTCTCACTTTTTTGAGACAGAAATATAAATTCTGTTTACTATGCTTCAGTTAAGAATGCAGACAGGAGCGATCGGTACAGATCACTCACTGTGCTCATTCAAAAATGGAAGGGGCTGGTTATTGAAATATTTACCAGCCCCTTCCCCGCTCCTAAGAGGAGAGGAGGGAAGCTGGCAGCACTGCAGGGGGAGACAGGAAGCAGGGGGAATCAGTAATAAGGGGATGTCCAGGCACACCCAGCACACCCTGTGCGCACACCTATGACCAATATAATTGTTTATGTCACATTGAACAATCTTTTTATGTTGTTCATTTTATCAATGTTGGAGGGGGGGGGGGGTGAGATCTGATTTCTTCAGTATGTGTCTTTTCAGATAATTCATAGCTGCAATCATATTGTCCAACTCTGTGAGGAATCATTCCATCAGATGAGTAAAGCGGTATTAAACCCTTAACCAAGAATGTAATCTATTGCAGCATAACAATCATTAGATGTGGCAGCTGCATTAGTTTTCTTTATTCTCACTCTTTTTTTTCACCTGGTGATCTGGCCAGCAACACACCTCCTGTATTAGAGCCCCCTCCCACTCTGGAGGAAGGAGCACAGGGGGCACAACAGACAGCAGCATTGTCAGTTTGGGGCAGAGGGGAGTTTTAGATGTATTAGCAGATTTAGACCCCTTACACACTGAGGCAGTTTTTTTGTAAAGCGCCTGAAAACTGCCTCTCATGCCGCCCGAGTGCTTTCACACTGGTGCACTCGCGGGACGGGCAAAAAAAGTCCTGCAAGCAGCGTCCTTGGGGTGGTGCGAGAACGCTGTATACACCACTTGCAAACCACCCCTGCCCACTGGAATGAATGGGCATCGCTTCTGAAGCGCCTGAAAAGTGTTTTGAAAAAGCAGCAACACGGGTGCTTTTAACCCTTTATTAACCCCTTCTTGGGGTTTAAAAGCGCCCCGCAAGTAGCCGAAAATCACTTTACCGCTAACGCGCCTTGCTCCCCAGTGTGAAAATACGCTAAAAGCGGTTATATTGTCTTTGTGATTTTTACCTACAGGTAAGCCTAAAATTAAAGCTAATCTGTAGGTAAAACGAATACAGTGGAACCTTGGTTCACAAGTAACACAATTAACGAGCATTTTGAAAGACAAGCTTTTTTTTAAAAAAAATCCTGACCCAGTTTGCGAGCGCTGTCTCGCAAAATGAGCAGGGTTAAGCCTCTGTGCATGCAATACCACATGTGGCCATAGGTGCGGGGGCGCTGGTGAACCTCGGAGACCCTCGGAAGCATTTGCGAAATACTCGTAAATACCGAAAGCGTAAACAGTTTCTGAGCGTTTCCGAGCCTCACCAGCGCCACCACACCTCTGGCCGCATACGGTATTGCATACACCAGCTCCCCCAGACCTCTGGCCACATACAGTACTGCATAGACAAGCAGTCACTCTGGAACGAATTATCTGAGTTTCCATTGTTTCCTATGGGGAAACTTGCTTTGATATACGGGTGATTTGGAATAAAAGCATTCTCCTGTAACGGATTATTCTCGTATCCAAGGCTCCACTGGCGATATTCCCGCCCCCCTTCATGCAGCTGCTGATGTCAGTGGCGCATGCGATATGAAAGTCTGATGGATCGCGCTGGAGGAGAACTCCCATGCATGCCACTCACAGCGCCAGAGCCTGCGAGCCCGGAAGTGACACTGGGGCAAAATGTCAGCCTTCTCGTGCAGGGGCTTCTTTCTAAGGTAAGTATTTCATAATGAGCTAGTATGCGGTGCACATACTAGCTCATTATGTCTTCGCCTTGAAGGTTTTTTTTTGTTTTCTTTTCTTTTTTTCAGGGAATACAACCACTTTAAATACACTAACAAAGTGAAAGGGATTGTAAACCCTCAAGGTTTTTCACCTTAACCACTTACCAACCGAGGCCCCTTTTTTACATTTGTTGGTTACTAGCTAAAACCATTTTTTTTTGCTAGAAAATTACTTAGAACCCCCAAACATTATATTTTTTTTTTTCAAACACCCTAGAGAATAAAATGGCGGTCATTGCAATACTTTTTGTCACACAGTATTTGCACAGCGGTCTTTCAATCGAGATTTTTTTGGAAAAATCTTACTTTTTTGAGTCAAAAAATAAGACAACAGTAATTTTTTTTTTTTATTGTGAAAGAGGATGTTACGCCGAGTAAATGGATACCATACATGACATGGTTGAAAATTTCGCGCACTCGCGGAATGGCGACAAAGTCCGGTACTTAAAAATTTCCATAGGCGACGCTTTAAAATTTTTTATCGGTTACCAGGTTGGAGGTGCAGAGGAGGTCTTTTGCTAGAATTATTGCTCACACTCTGGCGATCGCGGCGATACCTCACATGTGTGAACACCGTTTTCATATGCGGACGCGACTTAAGTATGCGTTTTCTTTGCTGCGCGAGCTTGCGGGGACGGCGGCGCTTTAAATTTTTTTATTATTATTTATTTATTTATTTGTTTTTAGCACTGTTCCTTTAAAAAAAAAATCTGATCACTTTTATTGCTATCACAAGGAATGTAAACATCCCTTGTGATAGTAATATATGGCTCACCCGAGCCGCTCCGGTCCTCATTGGATGGATTGATAGCAGGGGAGCCATTGGCTCCCGCTGCTGTCAATCAAGTCCAGTGACCGGGGGCGGGGCCGAATCCCACTGTTTGTGTGAATACACGCAACAACAGGACTCGGGAGCGCGCCCGCACGGGTGGCAGTGTTGCCAACCTCCCGCAGCGTTTTATACTGGCAAAACATGGAAAATTTACTGGCAGAGCGCATTTTTTACTGGCAACCTAAAAAAATAACAGAACTCCTATTAAAAGCTAAGGTAACTGATATTCAAACACAACATGGAAACACTGACAATACCCATATCAAGTAGTTTGCTTGGTTTACACTTAAAAAATCAGCACCGCATGATAAATTATCAGACCCAGATAATTATAGACAGTTATAAAAATCACTGATTTTTACAAACTGTCAGTAAATTTACTGGCGGTTGTCAACCCTGACGGGTGGCCCCAGGGAAGTGTGGTGGTCACTCGAGAAGAGGAGGAGCCCGGAGCACCGCTGGAGGACCCCAGAAGACGGGGTTAGGGGCCACTCTGTGCAAAACCGCTGCACAGAGGAGATGGGTATGACATGTTAGCTATTTAAAAAAAAGAAAACTGTGAGCCTTTTAGTATCGCTTGAAGCCAAAACTCCAGCTCACTCTTTATAAACAGTTACAGCAAACTGTTTTTTTTTCTTCCATTTGGGATAAAGGTTTTACATGAATAAATAAAAGCTGATCGTTGTAAGCACCCCCCGGCAGTGTTAAATGGTTTGTCTCATCTCTGTAAACTGCAACACCTGCAGGACAGCTTCTTCTGTTGAAAAACAACAGACTTGCTGGCTGGATGAAAATCGAACAAAGAAAGTCTAAAAAAAAAAAAAGAAAAAGAAAAGCAATGGAGCCGTCACATCTAATGATTGGTAAGCTGCAATATAATAAATGTTTGCTTTTGTGCAGCTTTATATGCACGGCAATCATTATACCGTAAGGCTGGGACATAAAGGAGGGGGGAGGGGTGGAGCGCAGGGAGGGGAATGGATACAGGAAGAGAACATTCTGCAAGCACACGGCCCCGAAGTAACAATAAAAACTGCGTTCTGCGCAATCAGTCTTTGATTTGATACATTGACACACGCTAATGTTCCTGGAAGTCACTTTTTAGAGACCAGCAACCGCCAACGCAGACGCCGCACCCAACCTTGCACGGTCCTGGAAGCCCACAGGGGACAAGAGGAAGCCGCTACAGACAAGGTAGGCGACATGAGATAACTTTCCTGGCCTCCGTCTCCATACAGATCCATGAAATGTATAGGAAATGCCATGTCGGTGTTACACAAGCATTGCATCAGCCTGAGTTATTAGAAGTTATCGCGTCGTCTTGCATTCCTCCAAACTTTTTCAGAAGCTGTAGAAGGGAATCTTGAGCTTCGTTTAGAAATTGGATGAAAGGTTTAGCCCTGCAGTGCTGCTAATCGATGCCCACCAGTGCCATCTATCAGTGCCCATAAGTACTACCAATCAGTGCCCATCAGTGCCTCATCATCAGTGTCAGTTATCAGTGCTACCTATCAGTGCCCATCAGTACTGCTAATCAGTGCCCAACAGTGCCATCTATCAGTGCCCATCAGCACTACTAATTAGTGTCCATCAGTGTTACCTATCATTGCTGCCAATCAGTGTCCATGAGTGCCTCATCATCAGTGTCGGGTTATCAGTGATGCCTATCAGTGCCACCTACCAGTGTCTATCAGTGCTGCCTATCAGGGGCACCTATCAGTGTCCATCAGTACTGCTAATCAGTGCCCACCAGTTCCACCTATCAGTGCCCATCATCAGTACTGTTAATCAGTGCCCATCAGTACCATCTATCAGTGCCCATCAGTACTAGAAATTAGTGCCCATTAGTACTACTTAGTGCCCACCAGCGTCACCTATCAGTGCTGCCAATCAGTGCCCATCAGTGCCTCATCATCAGTGTCAGTTATCAGTGATGCCTATCAGTGCCAAGTACCAGTGCCTATCAGTGCTGCCTATCAGTGGCACCTATCAGTATCCATCAGTACAGCTAATCAGTGACCACCAGTGCCACCTATCAGTGCCCATAATCAGTACTGTTAATCAGTGCCCACCAGTACTAGTAATTAGTGCCCATCAGTACTACTAATTAGTGACCACCAGTGTCACCTATCAGCGCTGCCAATCAGTGCCCATCAGTGCCTCATCATCAGTGTCAGTTATCAGTGATGCCTATCAGTGCCACCTACCAGTGCCTATCAGTGCCCATCATCAGTGTCAGTTATCAGTGCTGCCTATCAGCGGCACCTACCAGTGCCCTTCAGTACTGCTAATTAGTGCCCACCAGTGCCACCTATCAGTGCCCATCATCAGTACTGCTAATCCGTGCCCACCAGTGCCATCTATCAGTGCCCAACAGTACTTCTAATTAGGGCCTATAAGTGGCACCTATCAGTGCCCATCAGTACTGCTAATCAGTGCCCACCAGGGCTGGGAGAAGGGGTGGGCAGCAGTGGCGGCTGGTGAAGTTTTAGGATGGGGGGGGGCGCCAGGCCCCATCCTTCCTTTTTGACCCCTCCTTTTTCTCATAAGCCCCTTATAGAATCCACCCACTCTGTCCCCTGTATTCCACATATTGTGTCAGAAGCACACAGCTCAGCATCACAAGACACAGTATACAGCTTAGCATCACAGGACACAGTATACAGCTCAGCATCACAGGACACAGTATACAGCTTAGCATCACAGAACAGTATACAGCTCAGCATCACAGAACACAGTATACAGCTTAGCATCACAGGACACAGTATACAGCTCAGCATCACAGAACACAGTATACAGCTCAGCATCACAGAACACAGTATACAGCTTAGCATCACAGGACACAGTATACAGCTCAGCATCACAGAACACAGTATACAGCCCCAGCATCACAGGACACAGTATACAGCTCAGCATCACAGGACACAGTATACAGCTCAGCATCACAGAACAGTATACAGCTCAGCATCACAGAACACAGTATACAGCTTAGCATCACAGAACACAGTATACAGCTCAGCATCACAGGACACAGTATACAGCTCAGCATCACAGAACAGTATACAGCTCAGCATCACAGGTGGGGAATATTGCAGCCAGTAACACAGTATGCAGCCAGTAACACAGGTATTGCAGCCATCCAGTGCACAGGTATTACCAGTACACAGGTATTGCAGCCATCCAATACACAGGTATTGCAGCCAGCCAGTACACAGGTATTGCCAGTACACAGGTATTACACAGCCAGTACACAGGTATTGCCAATACACAGGTATTACACAGCAAGTACACATGTATTGCCAGTACACAGGTATTGCAGCCAGCCAGTGCACAGGTATTGCCAGTACACAGGTATTGCACAGCCAGTACACAGGTATTGCCAGTACAAAGGCATTGCTGCCAGCCAGTACACAGGTATTGTAGCCAGCCAGTACACAGGTATTGCCAGTACACAGGTATTGCAGCCAGCCAGTGCACAGGTATTGCCAATACACAGGTATTGCCGCCAGCCAGTAGACAGTTATTGCCAGTACACAGGTATTACCGCCAGCCAGTACACAGGTATTGCCAGTACACAGGTATTACCGCCAGCCAGTACACAGGTATTGCCAGTACACAGGTATTGCTGCCAGCCAGTACACAGCTATTGCCAGTACACAGTTATTGCTGCCAGGCAGTACAATTTTTGCCAGTACACAGGCATAGCCACCAGCCAGTACACAGTTGTTGCCACCAGCCAGTACACAGGTCTTGCCGCCAGATAGTACACAGTTATTGCCAGTACACAGGTATTGCCACCAGCCAGTACACAGGTATTGCCGCCAGCCAGTACACAGGTATTGCCAGTACACAGGTATTGCCAGTACACAGGTATTACACAGCCAGTACACAGGTATTGCCAGTACACAGGTATTACACAGCAAGTACACATGTATTGCCAGTACAGACACATGACCGTTATGGACACATGACCGACCGATGTTATGGACACATGACCGACCGTCGTTACGGAAACATGACCGTTATGGACACATGACCGACACGTTATGGACACATGACCGTTATGGACACGTGACCGACCGACGTTATGGACACATGACCGTTATGTACACATGAACGACACATTATGGACACATGACCGTTATGGACACATGACCGACACATTATGGACACATGACCGTTATGGACACATGACCGTTATGGACACATGACCGACCGCCGTTATGGACACATG
>BLSH010320800.1:113370-140897 GCA_018402905.1 Glandirana rugosa | reverse complement strand
CATACCCTCATTAGGGCGCACTCTGCTTTCCTTATGACCTTCATTGGCAGTTTGGTGGAAAAGGCTGAAGAGTGTCTTGTACATATGACGGGAGGCTATCCTTCCATTGTATTTATACAAAAAAAGATATTTGTTTGCTATATACAACATCACACATTTATTTCATCTTTTAATCTTTCTAGCTAAGCCCGATTCAAACAAAAGTAGAAATGGCGAGAGCCAATTTAAGTGGCATTCCAAGTAGATCCGGCGAGCGCATTGATTAATCACTGGCAATGTGGAACTGTTTATCAATGGGCATAATTAATGCAGACACATTGGCGGTGGGAAGCCCAGTGTATAACATTCTAGATCTGCTTTTCCTCCGGCGCCTTGGAAACGAATCTCCATCTCTGCTCATTCCGGGGAGGCTTTTTTTTTTTTTTCTCAGGCTCTTATCCATTTGCTCATTCCCCAGCGCTCTGTACGCCAACTGGCGCTCTCGGCTGACAGATGCCATGCTACGTCCATATTGACAGCTCAGCGCTGGCCGTTCGTCCTGCTGCTCGACACTTACAGCTCTTCATTGTCCTCCCAGCTGGACTTCAATGTTTTCCTCCTCGTGGATGGACTAAAAATAGACAACAAAAAAAAAAAGTTTACAAGATTAAAATCTCTGCTGGTTTCCGGTGGCAAACATTCTGCAGCTACAAGGGCCCTGGGGCCTGAATGGGGCCTGGACAGCAGGCTGCGATTGATCGATGAGGCTTAGTGTCCCAGCTTTTAATATGTTGTTTATCGGTTGGTTTGATGCAAGCTGGGATGTTTTCTGATGTAGATTACCAAAATTGTCTGATATCGAAGCTGGCTCTTTTCATAAATACAGTTGGCCGGACTCGCGGCTGAGAATCTGGTCAGATGGACGTATTTCATAACAATCCTCCTACATGGCATTTCTTCTCCAGGCAATGCTACAGAGGGAGCCTCCGTTTTCTGCACACCATAATGATTTAATACGGAATATTCAAATTCCAGTATAAGCCTGGTTGGGATTGCTATGCATAATCCCGCACCTGACGTAAAGTCCAAGTCTAGCCAAAACTTTTTTTTTTTTGGTTTTGGATGGAGTAGGAATGGGTTTGACCCTCAAGTTTTAAATGCTGTCCTTGTTTCCATTCAGGAAAATGGTGTTAGAAAGGGTGAGAATTGAGTTTCATGTGACGCTACATGGGGGTCCAACAGGACAAATGTCCAACAAGAATGTCCAACATAATTAAACTTGTCAAAGCCACATGGAGGTCCAACAGCTGAAGTGTTCAACGAGGGGGTCCAATATAATAATACTTGTCACAACCACATGGGGGTCCAACAGCTCAAATGTCCAACAAGGGGGTCCAATATAATAAAACTTGTCACAACCACATGGAGGTCCAACAGCTGAAGTGTTCAACAAGGGGGTCCAATATAATAATACTTGTCACAACCACATGGGGGTCCAACAGTTCAAATGTCCAACAAGGGGGTCCAATATAATAAAACTTGTCAATGCCACATCGGGGTCCAACAGCTCAAGTGTCCAACAAGGGGGTCCAATATAATAATACTTGTTACAACCACATGGGGGTCCAACAGCTCAAATGTCCAACAAGGGGAACCCATATAATAACAACTGTCACAACCACATGGGGGTCCAAGAGCTCAATTGTCCAACAAGAATGTCCAACATAATAAAACTTGTCAAAGCCACATGGGGGTCCAACAGCTCAAATGTCCAACAAGGGGGTCCAATATAATAACACTTGTCACAGCCACATGGGGTCTAACAGCTCAAATGTTCAATAAGGGAGTCCAATCTAATAATACTTGTCACAACCACATGGAGATCCAACAGCTCAAGTGTCCAACAATAATGTCCAATATAATAACACTTGTCACAAATATCCTCCTCGGACACTTGTGCTTGTTGGACCCCCTTGTGACTGTGAAAAGTATTATTATATTGGACCACCTTGTTGGACACTTACATTGTTGGACCCTTTGTGGCTGTTACCATCATTGTTATATGGCACCATCTTGTTGGACGCTTACATTGTTGAACCCCCTTCTGCTCCCGACAAGTATTATTATATTGTATAATATATATTATTATATCCAACAAGGGGGTTGGAAACTTACATCGTTGGATTCCCTTTGTTGCTGTGACAAGCATTATTGTGGACCCCCTTGTTGGACACTTACGTTGTTGGACCCCCTTGTGGCTGTGACAAGTGTTCTTATATTGGACCCCCTTGTTGAATACTTACTTTGTTGAACCACCTTGTGGCTGTGATAAGTATTATTAAATCGGACCCCCTTGTTAGACATGTGTGCTGTTGGACCCCCTTGTGGCTGTGACAAGCAGGGCTTTTTTTCAGTGGGAAATGTGGGGAATGCAGTTTCGGCACCTCCAGCTCTGAATTTATGTAATGGCAAAGGGTGCTGAGGTGATCCTGGATGCTTGGGGGTCGTTTATCGCTGGTGGGAAACTATTGTTGCAAGAGGATCTATTGTTGTTGGTGGGGGGATCAGTTGTTGCTGAGAGGGATATACTGTTGAGATATAGGTCTGGCTGCTGATGGGTCTACTGCTGCTGGAGTTGATCTATTATTGCTGGCTGGATCAGTTGTTGCTGGGGGGGGGGGACAGTTGTTGCTGGGGAGGGTCTATTGTTGTTGGGGGATCTTTTGTTACTGGGAGGGACTACTGTTGATAGAGGGGTGTATTAGTCTGGCTCCTGGAAAATCTATTTTTGCTGGGGAAGATCTATTGTTGCTGGTTACTATATTTGACCCCCTTGTTGGACATTTGAGCTGTTGGACCCCCATGTGGCTGTGACAAGTGTCATTATACTGAACATTCTTTTTGGACACTTTAGCTGTTGGACCCCCATGTGGTTTTTGTGATGAACGCGGGTATCAGATCGCTGCCCACCTCACCGACGGGTGACCGAGGACCCCCTTGATCCAACACCACGCTTGTCATGAACATAAAAATGCCACTCTCAGCTGCTCTCAGCACAAAGATTTCCCAGTTTGCGGGACCACCGTCTAAATGCCAGCCACCTGAGAGCGATTGCTACCGGGCTAATTCAAACAATTAACCATTTCTCTGCCACCACTAACCTTTTTTGGATCTGGAGTGTTAGGTCTCCAACAATTTAGCAATACCAATGATTTTATAATAATCACCTGAAACACACGCTGTCACCACAGACAGGTATATTCAGATGAATTATTTTTAAAACAGTAGCGCTCTTCAAAGGAACAGATTCATAATAGTTTCATTAAGAGCTTTAGGGACAAGGTTAAAACTTTTCAGAATAAGATTTAATAATGAAAAGGTCAAGTTTTAGGTGCAGTAAAATATTTACAGAAAAATAAAAAGAATGTTCTAAGCAATGAGACAAAATATGCAGCAGCAAAGAAACAGAATGGAGATACTTGCTTTTCAAATGTCCATGAACAATCAGTGTTTCAAAGATGATTCCCTGGTTCTCTGATGTTGGTTCGTTGATGGAAAATGAGAACTGGAAGTTGGTCTTAGCAGTCCCTTTTTCTCTGGTTGACAAGGGGTGGGGCCGTATGCCCCTGATCACTCACATGAGTGGGCAGATTCTGAGGCTGTCCAGGGCGGCCGTGAAATACAATCTTCCCTAATTCCCAAGTTCTGTATTAAAAATCATATCTCATGATTGGGCCGTCCGGCAAATCTCACATTAAGGAATTCAATCTCAGCCTATATAGTGCATTAAATTAAGTCCAAGCACAATGGATCTGCCACCTTCTGGGACCCTGGGAAGGGAACACACTAGTTTGGCCCTCCCGTACTATCGACGTCCTTGACGTTTATATTTACATGGTATGAACTTCTGCATCCAAATATGTACATGTTATTGCTATGTCATGTTCCTAACTGAAGTTATGAACTGTGTGTATTTTTGGTGAGCTTTAAGACAGGAATAGGGGTCACCCTGGGGCCAGATTTGCTTGTGTGATTTATAACCCTCTGCAATTCCCTGAATTCCCTTGATCTCTGTTAACTGCTGGTTTATGGCTGTTTAAAATAAACACAAAAAGAACTATCTTTCTTGGTTTTCAGATATCATGATCCAGGTGGCCTTTTGAAATTTATCTGGAACAGGAAAGGAGGGGGTGTGAGGAGTTTGTGTTAAGAAACTGACAGTTTTTAAAACCTAGCAGACCATTCTGCTTCCCTTCCAAGATGGAGTTAGTCTTGCTGCGTGCATCTTGCGCGTGATATCACTTCGTGTGTGTTTCACAAATGATATCATCACAGTTGTGACAAGTGTCTATTGTTGCTGGGGGGGGGTTCTTGTTGCTAGCTGCAGATGATCTGCTTTTCTTGTTACCATGAACAAATTCCATACAAATTACTTAGCGCAACAAAATGATTTTTCTCTAAAAGGGGCGATACTGGAAGGTAGGTAGGGGGTGGAACCAAAGAACGGTGCTTGGAGGTGGATAGGGGGCAGAGACTAGGGGTGACTCAGAAGGGGGAGTACCTGCACCTATTCTCTGATAAAAAAAAGCCCCAGTGACAACTATTATTTTGTTGGACACATGTACTCTTGAACCCCCTTGTGGCTGTTACAAGTATTACCATATTGCACCCCCTTGTTGGACACTTACATTATTGAAACCCCTTGTGACCGTGGCAAGTATTCATTTTTGAACCCCCTTGTTGGACGCTTACATTGTTGGATCCCTTTATATTGAACCCTCTTCTTGGACAAATGGTGTTGGATCTCCACGTGGTGGCGACAAGTGTTATTATCATAGGTATACACAGCCTATTGCATTAGGGTGTGCACTCCAAAGGTCAAACACACGTGTATATATACTGACAGCGTCAGTAGAGCAATTGACAGTGTCAGTAGGGCAGTGGATGATGTCAGTAGAGCAGCGGATGGTGTCAGTAGGGCAGCGGATGGTGTCAGTAGGGCAGAGATTGGGGTCAGTAGGGCAGTGGACGGTGTCAGTAGGGCAGTGGACGGTGTTAGTAGGGCAGAGATTGGGGTCAGTAAGGCAGTGGATGGTGTCACTAGGGCAGTAAATGATGCCACTAGGGCAGTAAATGGTGTCAGTAGGGCAGAGATTGGTGTCAGTAGGGCAGTGGATGGTGTCAGTAGAGCAATTGACGGTGTCAGTAGGGCAGTGGATGATGTCAGTAGAGCAGTGGACGGTGTCAGTAGGGCAGAGATTGGGTTCAGTAGGGCAGTGGACGGTGTCAGTAGGGCAGAGATTGGGGTCAGTAGGGCAGTGGACGGTGTCAGTAGAGCAGTGGACGGTGTCAGTAGGGCAGTGGATGGTGTCAGTAGGGCAGTGGACGGTGTCAGTAGGGCAGAGATTGGGGTCAGTAAGGCAGTGGACGGTGTCACTAGGGCAGTAAATGGTGTCAGTAGGGCAGAGATTGGGATCAGTAGGGCAGTGGATGGTGTCAGTAGAGCAGTGGATGGTGTCAGTAGGGCAGTGGACGGTGTCACTAGGGCAGTAAATGGTGTCAGTAGGGCAGAGATTGGTGTCAGTAGGGCAGTGGATGGTGTCAGTAGAGCAGTGGATGGTGTCAGCAGAGCAGTGGATGGTGTCAGTAGGGCAGTGGACGGTGTCACTAGGGCAGTAAATGGTGTCACTAGGGCAGTAAATGGTGTCACTAGGGCAGTAAATGGTGTCACTAGGGCAGTAAATGGTGTCAGTAGGGCAGAGATTGGTGTCAGTAGGGCAGTGGATGGTGTCAGTAGAGCAGTGGACGGTGTCAGTAGGGCAGTGGATGGTGTCAGTAGGGCAGTGGACGGTGTCAGTAGGGCAGAGATTGGGGTCAGTAAGGCAGTGGACGGTGTCACTAGGGCAGTAAATGGTGTCAGTAGGGCAGAGATTGGGATCAGTAGGGCAGTGGATGGTGTCAGTAGAGCAGTGGACGGTGTCAGTAGAGCAGTGGATGGTGTCAGTAGAGCAGTGGACAGTGTCACTAGGGCAGTAAATGGTGTCAGTAGGGCAGTGGACGGTGTCACTAGGGCAGTAAATGGTGTCAGTAGGGCAGAGATTGGTGTCAGTAGGGCAGTGGATGGTGTCACTAGGGCAGTAAATGGTGTCAGTAGGGCAGAGATTGGTGTCAGTAGGGCAGTGGATGGTGTCAGTAGGGCAGAGATTGGTGTCAGTAGGGCAGTGGATGGTGTCAGTAGGGCAGAGATTGGTGTCAGTAGGGCAGTGGATGGTGTCAGTAGAGCAGTGGATGGTGTCAGTAGTTTTTATTTTATTTTTTATTATTTTGTACAATATTTTTTTTATTTTTTTATAGGAGCTTTGGTGAAATATCAGAGGTCTAAACAGGGGGAATCTGCGCTACACTGGGGTGATTAGGGTGTGCCCAGGCATACCTGGTACACCCTGTGCGCATGCCTATGGTTATTATATTTTACCCCCTCTTAGGACACTGTTATATTGGATCGACTTGTAGTACACCTGAGTTCTTGGACCCCCGTGTGATTATAACAAGTGTTATTATATTGGACCCCCTCATAGGACTTATGCTGTTGGACCCCCTTGTGGCTGTGACAAGTATTATTATAGTGCATAGTACCTATGAGTGCATTACTTTGCTTTTATATTATATCTGGCCAGGTTTAATGCACTGGGTGTGCCCCTGATGTTACGCTTTGCTTTACTCTATTATACCTTCGACTATATTTTTCTTTTAGTTTTGTATTTTTTGGGATCCGGTCTGGATATCGAAGTCCTATATTTCACAGACAGACAGCATCACCGTTTTGTTTCCAAATCACAGAGCTGACTTACAGAAAGATGGTAATTTTGTGTTCACTTGTATGCAGACATCGGCGTCGCGGCATCGCGGGTATTGTTCCCGCTCTTGTTTTTGTAGGTGTTATTTCTTCGCTCAGGCACTCTCGGTTGTCCTATTTGTCCGCACAGCTTTTGTTGTGTCTGTCTCAATCATAAACATCTTACCACAAATCATTCGTATTCATTGTTCTCATGCATGTCTGTGCTCACAAATTGATGGTCGAACGCGGCGCGGTCTGCTGCTGGACCCCGGCGAGTGAAGTGCTCGACTCACAGAACTCCTATTATAAAGTATAGATAAATTGAAGCAAAACTTTATTTTTTGGATGGAGTAAAGATGTAAGGTCCGCATACAGACACTCCGGTCAGAGTAAAGCGGGTGAATGCAGCTTCACCTACAGCAGCCCTCGTCCTTTAAAGCACGCAGGCCTACAAATACACGGTTTCCCCCGGGGCTTAACCACTTGCCGACCAGCCGCCGCACTTATGGTTCGATACCGCAAATCACCGTAGGTGTACGTTGGCTCGTGCACCCACTTTTGTGGGCACGCGCGCTCCGATTGGCCAGTGGGGGAGACAATCAGTGGGTCTGGCGGATTTGATGTCCGCTGGCCACCCGCAATCGTTCCCTGCGCGGAATACGCGGCATGCGTGGGAGTGACGTCTCGCGGATCCGGCCACTCACAGCGAAGAATGCACACTGCGAAGATGTCCGCTCCCTCTGCGGGGACCGGGCAGCCCTGCGGGAGCTTTTTGTTCTAAGGTGAGTATTTCATAATGAGCTAGTATGCGGTGCATACTAGCTCATTATGCCTTTTGCCTTACATGTTTTTTTTTTTTCTTTTTGTTTTTTGAGTAGACAACCGCTTTAAGAGAATAGGAAAGCCAGAATGTTTTGAGGGTTCAAATATTTTGCCTTCATCAGGGCTTGAGTCTTAAAACACTTCAAATCAGCATGGTGACAACAGTAGCATAGCTCCTAACTATCCTAACTGCCCCTGATTTCGAGGGACTGTCCCTCTTTCCTCCCCATTTGCCCCTCATTTTGGTCTGATCTATATAGTTGTATATCCACTTACCAACCGGGGCCCTTTTTTACATTTGGTGGTCACAAGCTAAAAACTGTTTTTTTTTTGCTAGAAAATGACTTAGAACCCCCAAACATTATATATATATTTTCAAGCACCCTAGAGAATAAAATGGCGATCGTTGCAATACTTTTTGTCATGCGGTATTTGCGCAGCAATCTTTCAAGCGCGATTTTTTGGAAAAATTTTACTTTTTTGAGTTAAAAGATAAGAAAACAGTAAAGTTAGCCCAATTTTTTTGTATATTGTGAAAGAGGAAGTTACGCTGAGTAAATAGATAAGATACATGACATGTTTGAAAATTGCGCGCACTCGCGCAATGGCGACAAAGTCCGGTACTTAAAAATCTCCATAGGCGACACTTTAAAAAACTTTAACGGTTACCAGGTTAGAGGTGCAGAGGGGGTCTTTTGCTAGAATTATTGCTCACACTCTGGCGATCGCGGCGATACCTCACATGTGTGGTTTGAACACCGTTTTCATATGCGGGCGTGACTTACGTATGCTACGCGAGCTCACAGGGACGGTGGCGCTTTAATTTTTTATTTTATTTTATTTATTTATTTATTTTTAACACTGTTCCTTTAAAAAAAAAAAATTCTGATCACTTTTATTGCTATCACAAGGAATGTAAACATCCCTTGTGATAGTAATATATGGGGACAGGTACACTTTTTGAAGGGCTGGGGGGTCTAAAAGACCTCCCCCATCCCTCCTTTAAACTTCACAGTATTCAGATCATCAAAAACGGCGATTCTGAATACTATCATTTTTTAAAAATTGGCGCCGTTAGCCACCAAGTAACCCGGAAGTGACATTGTGACGTCGCTTCCAGAATTTGCCGAAGGAGACCCGATCGGAGCCGATTCCGGCTTCTGTCAGGTCTCTTTCTAGCCGGCGGAGGCGCCGGATCGTCGATCCGGTCTCCCGGTGGGACAGGAGGCTGGAGAAGAGTGGCGGCAGGGGGGGATGTCCCCTCCTGCCCCCTGGGATAACGGCTGAGTGGCTCCCGAGCCGGATCGGTCATTATCCCCGGATAGCCAACTGTCCACTCTAAAAAACGGTACCGGGATACATCCCAGTACAGCCACTCAAAACCAGCCGCCGCCTATTTTACGGCGCTGGTTGGGAAGTGGATATAAAATGCACTTTTAATCTTTCAAAAAGTGTTTCCCAGTGCTAAATCTTTCATCCAATTTCTAAATCCTGTAATCGTTTGTAAATTTTAAAAGCCAACATAAAGGAGTAGTAGTGGTAAAAAATGATATTATTGTATAATTCTCCTTTAAGTGTCCTATATCTACATACTTTTCTTAATAGGTGTCCCTCGTTCCCATCTCGAAAAGTTGGGAGGTATGTAGTAGTCCATACCTGTGTAATGTGTGTTGAAACTGCCATTTATAGTTTCTTTCAGTAGGCCAGGGTGACAACTCAGGAGCATGATTGGGTGACAAGGACAAAGCGTTGTCACCCAAAACAAGAAGTGGCTAAACAAGGACCTTCTTGGAAGGAGTACTAGTGAATATTTTCCTAAAATCTGCAGATTTAATATTGAAACCACCATTTTTAGTCTCCTTTGGTAGGCCAGGGTGACAACTCAGGAGCACGATTGGGTGACAAAGACAAAGCGTTGTCAACCAAAACAAGAAGTGGCTAAACAAGGACCTTCTTGGAAGGAGCACCAGTGCCCGCAGATTTAATATTGAAACCACCATTTGTAGTCTCCTTTGGTAGTCCAGGGTGACAAGTCAGGAGCACGATCGGATGACAAGGACAAAGCGTTGTCACCCAAAACAAAAAAATGGCTAAAGAATGATCTTCGTTGAAGGAGCACCAGGGATTATTTCAATCAAATTTGCAGACCTAATCATTATGAAACTGACATTTATAGTCTCTTTTGGTAGGCCAGGGTGACAACACATGGGCATAATTGGGTGACAAGAACAAAGCGTTGTCACCCAAAATAAGAAGTGGCTAAACAAGGGCCTTCATGGAAAGAGCACCAGTGATTGTTTTCATTAAATTCACAAACTTAATAATATTGAAACTGCCTTTTGTAGTCTCTTCCGGTAGGCCAGGGTGAAAACTCAGGAGCACAATTGGGGACGGGGCCAGAGCGTTCTCACCCCATAACAGGAAGTTTCTGAACACGGACCTTCATGGCAGGATCACCGAGGAATATTATATTGAAAGCCGTAGATTTAAAAAGATTGTGCATTATATTTGTTTTAATTACAATAACACATTAAAGCTTATGTAAGGTTTGATTGCTTGGGGTGTAATGGAAATGTGTAAATTCTGTATAAAATTGTATTCTATTTTGTATTTATTGCACACGGCACTAATAATGTTTTCATTACATGTTTACTTTCTTTCAAGCCTTGATTAGAATTAGCCCGCCTATGTTACGCCCCTTGTTACCATACAAGTACAATTGTAATATTAATGACACCCCTTACATAATCATGTGTATAAAAACCTTCAATTGCATCATAATAAGGCAGAACAGTTATTTGGAAAGATGCCGAGTGTATCTTTGGTGTCTATTCTCTACTGCAGTAGTTATTATTAATTTGGAACCACTAATCAATATGAGGATAGGAGTTGCCTGTCTATAAAATTCCAGGTCAGATGGCGAGCTTTGCCTTAGGAGGTGATTTACAGGTGACCCTGAGAATCCGAAACGAGGAGCTTGAGACGATCCGGGAATTTCTGATAATCAGCCGGCTGACGTAAGCCTTTTGCTTACATTTTAGTTATCAGACTTCCTTGATCAGTAAGACATTTTCAGGACAAAGGGTACCTATTTTACTTCCCGTAATCAAACTGTATTGATTGGTGGTTATATGTTATGTCATCACTGTATACTGCCCGTCAAAGTGTTATGAATAATAAAAGGAAGAATAGTGCAGTTCACAGGTATATGAAGTACATATCTGCTAGATAAAGTCGTTTAGAGGCAAGAGGGTATAGGCACAAGTAGGGAAGAGAGAAGCCTGGCCAGTCATGGGCATTAAATTAAGTAAGGGAACGAAGGGTAAGAGACCCTCAAAAATGCCCAGCGCAAGAGGAGCGCTATAAAATATATGAACCGAAGGTGAGGTTGACGCCTATACTGAGCTCCTAGATAAATGGTTAAAGTAGACAGTGATCCACAATAGGTAACTGGGTTACCAAAGAACTAAGAATCCTGCAGATTTAAACAGCTAAAGCAGCCTTTCTCAACCCTTTGAACACAGAGAAACCCTTGAAATAACTTCCGGGTCTCAGGGAACCCCTACTAAAAGTTACTATATCTACAACCCATGATACATTAGTGTGATGGTCAGTGGGAAGAATGCTCCTTACACTTGTGGTCATTGGGAAGAATTACCCCCCTTACAGATAGCTAAAAAGATCAATAATGTCAGTGGGAATTTATCTCAGAGGCAGAAATTGTTCATTGCTCAAGGAACCCCTAGCAACCTTTGGAGGAACCCTAGAGTTCCATGGAACCCTGGTTGAGAAACCCTGGGCTAGAGGAACAGCTATCTATGTGAGGGTTGGATGAAGGGTGACAGACAATTAACACTAGACAGAAAGGGACATTTTGATGTTGAGTTGTGGGATGAACTTAGGGTCAGGCACTACAAATAGTAAATTCTAAAACAGAAAAATGAGAGTCAAAACAGAATACTTCATATGCTGTCAGAGAGGGAAGATGGGATGAGCCCTATGGCTGCCGTCTGGTCCATATAGTGAACTTGGTGTTGAGTTATTTACTTTAAGGCCATCACAAAGGACAAGGGAGCGCCCTTTACGTCTAGAGGAAAAAAGATTTCATCTCCAAATACGGAAAGGTTTCTTCACAGTTAGAGCTGTGAAAATGTGGAATAGACTCCCTCCAGAGGTGGTTTTGGCCAGCATGGTAGATTGCTTTAAAAAGGCCTGGATTCTTTCCTTAATGTAATTAATATAACTGGGTACTAACATTTTTAGGTAAAGTTGATCCAGGGAGAATCTGATTGCCTCTGGGGGGATCAGGAAGGAATTTTTTCCCCCCGCTGTAGCAAATTGGATCATTGGCTTTTTGCCTTCTTTTGGATCAACTGTGGGTGAAGTATTGTATATGGAATTGTATGGTTATATATAATTTTTCCATTTTTTTGGTTGAACTGGATGGACTTGTGTCTTTTTTCAACCTGACTAACTATGTAACAGTCTAGGGTACTATTTATTCAAATTGCTTTCAATGTAAGGGATATTAATATAGATATATTTATTGGGATTTGAAAAGTCCTTCAGCCACGTTGATGTCATATTTGTCTTTTGTACGTCTTCCATTACATGTAGAATTGTCTGCGTTTATACTTACTGATAAGTCAGCATGCCAACCATAAAGCTAGAAGGCCATTCTGGCCACAGGAATGCACAGCCGATACTCTGTAAATCATTTGTTTTTCACAATGAAAAGTAATTTTGTAATGAAAAAGCTGCTCAGCTATTATATTCTCCACAATGGAGTTTTGCCCCTTTGGCCAGGACTACCCCCAGCGTGTGGAGGTTCCAGGTTAAAGGTGATAGCAGGTATGGTTAGTGATCAATATATTGATCAAAAGAGGGGAGATTGTAATGGAAATTTGTAAGTTCTGTATATAATTGTATTCGATTTTGTATGTATTGCACACCACACTCACTAATAATGTTTTCATTACATGCTTGCAAGCCTTGATTAGAATTAGCCCGCCTATGTTACGCCCTTTGTTACCATACAAGTACAATTGTAATATTAATGTGATGCCTACGTAATCATGGGTATAAAAACCTTCAATTGCATCATAATAAAGCAGAACAGTTATTTGGAAAGATGCTGAGTTTATCTTTTGAGTCTGTTCCCTACTGTAGTAGTTATTATTAACCACTTCAGCCCCCGAAGGATTTCCCCCTTTTGGACCGGAGCCCTTTTTGCGATTCGGCACTGCGTCGCTTTAACTGACAATTGCGCGGTCGTGCGACGTTGTACCCAAACAAAATTTGCGTCCTTTTTTTCCCACAAATAGAGCTTTCTTTTGGTGGCATTTGATCACCGCTGCCTCATTTCTGATCGCCGCTATAAACAATTTTTGCTAAAATACAAATCCAAAAAAAAAAATATAAAAAAACATTTTTTTTCATCGGTTTTGGCCGATTTATATTCTTCCTCATATTTGCGATGAAAAAAAAATCGCAATCGCCGTTTATTGATTGGTTTGCGCAAAAGTGGCCGCGTTTACAGATGATGAGAATTCATTTCTGGGGTTTTTTATTTATTTTTTTATTTTTTACTAGTAATGGCGGCGATCTGCGATTTTTAGCGGTACTGCGATATTTCAGCGGACATGTTGGAACATTTTGACACTTTTTTGGGACCATTGGCATTTATACAGCGATCAGTGCTATAAAAATGCACTGATTACTGTGTAAATGCCATTGGCAGTGAAGGGGTTAACCTGCAGGGGGCGCTCTAAGGGTTAACTGTGTTCCCTGGGCGTGTTCTAACTGTATGGGGACTGCCCTAGCTGGGGAAGGGAAGTGATCACACCTTTCCGTGTAAAGGAAGGCTGTGATCACAGCCCTTCCCCCCCTCACAGAACGGAGGTCCCTGTTTACTTACACGGACCTCCGTTCTTTCACTCCGGGGGGGCATCGCGGGTGGCCGGCGGCAATCGAAGCCACCGCACTTGCTCCCTGGCCCTCCCCGGACACAGTGAGCACGCGGGCGCGCCTCCGGCGGCGCGCGCGCTCACTGGGCGCGATCTCGCAGCTACCGTCGTATGGCGGCGATTTGCGCAGGAGGGCCACCTTGTCGCCGTCAATTGCCGATTGACGGTCGGCAAGCGGTTAATTTGGAACCACTAATCAATATGAGGATAGGAGTTGCCTATCTATAACATTCCAGGTCCATATGCTTTATGTTAAAAACAATGTAGCAAAAAAGGTTTTCTTTTCCCGTAGAATGCATCAGCTCACCCAGCCTTCACCGGCCTCCAACCTCCACGCCACAGACAAGAACCTCGCCGAATGTGACGCGCTTCACGCTGACAGCTTTAATGACAAGGCCTTTCATTCCCTCTAATGAGGAGGACTCGACAGGCCTGTCTGAGTGCATAGACACAAGAGGCAGAACTGTCAGCTTTCCCAGCCCGTCTCCTCCTCTTTGTCCCCAACCACACAAACTCTCCATTTATAAACCGCACAGCCTGGATTCGCCGCCAGTGCTTTTTTTTTTTTTTTTTTTGCTTGGCGTAATGAGATTTTCTGTTCCCGGTTTGTTATTTTCTGTTTAGATAAAAACAAGAAGATGCTCATTAAATTTTGCTCCCTCTTGGCAGAGCTCCAGTGCCTGGCTGCTCCGCATTTCCCATAGGCCGAGGCCAGCGCGTTAATAAGAGGCCGATGGAGCGATGGGTTGTGCCTCGCGGCTTTTCCCCCGACTCCGGACAAGATTTGCTGGCCAAGAACTACATAAACTTTTTTTTTTCTTTTGTTTATTCTTTTTTTTTGTTCTTTGAACCGTAATGTGATTATTGTGTTTTATTTTATTTTATTTTATTTTTTTTTTAGTTTGGAGAGTTAAGCTCTGCTCTCTGCTGTGTTTAAATGGTTGCAGAGAATATTAATATTGCGGGCAGCCAATCAGCTCCCTTGTAAAAAGTGACATCATTGATAAGGCTTTATACTGCAGTAGCTTCAGAATTGATATGAGTAAGCGCCTACTATAAGGTGCGAAATGCGTCAGTTGGACCACTGTTCATTGTCTGTATCACCCTTTTTTGCTTAATAAAGCATTACTTGGAACTAGGACTGTTTGAGTGCGGCTACATCCAACGTTCATACAGAATTGATACATGTTGTTGAATTATTGTTGCTTCAAATATTTGTAAGAAGTCCTTTTTTTAATAAAAAATTTGCATAAAAAAAAAAAAAAAGAATTGATACATGTAAACCTGATGTAACTGTTGGGAGGTGACTCTAGGTAAGCAATAAATAAATAAGTAAATAAATAAAAATAAATAAATAAATAATATATATATATATACACACAGTATCTCACAAAAGTAAGTACACCCCTGACATTTGTGTAAATATTTTATTCTATCTTTTCATGTGACAACACTGAAGAAATGACACTTTGCTACAATGTAAAGTAGTGAGTGTACAGCTTGTATAACAGTGTAAATTTGCTGTCCCCTCAAAATAACTCAACACACAGCCATTAATGTCTAAACCACTGGCAACAAAAGTGAGTACACCCCTAAGTGAAAATGTCCAGATTGGGCCTAAAGTGTCAATATTTTGTGTGGCCACCATTATTTTCCAGCACTGCCTTAACCCTCTTGGGCATGGAGTTCACCAGAGCTTCACAGGTTGGCACTGGAGTCCTCTTCCCCTCCTCCATGACGACATCACAGAGCTGGTGGATGTTAGAGACCTTGCGCTCCTTCACCTTCCGTTTGAGGATGCCCCACAGATGCTCAATAGGGTTTAGGTCTGGAGATGCTTGGCCAGTCCAACACCTTTACCCTCAGCTTCTTTAGCAAGGCAGTGGTCGTCTTGGAGGTGTTTGGGGTCGTTATGTTGGAATACTGCCCTGTGGCCCAGTCTCTGAAGGGAGGGGATCATGATCTGCTTCAGTATGTCACAGTACATGTTGACATTCATGGTTCCCTCAATGAACTGTAGCTCCCCAGTGCTGGCAGCACTCATGCAGCCCCAGACCATGACACTCCCACCACCATGCTTGACTGTAGGCAAGACACACTTGTCTTTGTACTCCTCACCTGGTTGCCGCCACACACGCTTGACACCATCTGAACCAAATAAGTTTATCTTGGTCTCATCAGACCACAGGACAAGGTTCCAGTAATCCATGTCCTTAGACTGCTTGTCTTCAGAAAACTGTTTGCTTTCTTGTGCATCATCTTTAGAAGAGGCTTCCTTCTGGGATGACAGCCATGCAGACCAATTTGATGCAGTGTGCGGCGTATGGTCTGAGCACTGACAAGCTGACCCCCCACCCCTTCAACCTCTGCAGCAATGCTGGCAGCACTCATACGTGGCGAGGCGCTGTTCTGTGTGGAACCTGTCCTGTTATACCGCTGTATGGTCTTGGCCACCGTGCTGCAGCTCAGTTTCAGGGTCTTGGCAATCTTCTTATAGCCTAGGCCATCTTTATGCAGAGCAACAATTCTTTTTTTCAGATCCTCAGAGAGTTCTTTGCCATGAGGTGCCATGTTGAATTTCCAGTGACCAGTATGAGAGTGAGAGCGCCTGAGACCTTATAACACTAAAGGGTTACATGACACAGGGGAGGGAAAATGGCTAGTTGGGCCCAATTTGGACATTTTCACTTAGTGGTGTATTCACTTTTGTTGCCAGCGGTTTAGACATTAATGGCTGTGTGTTGAGTTATTTTGAGGGGACAGCAAATTTACACTGTTATACAAGCTGTACACTCACTACTTTACATTGTAGCAAAGTGTCATTTCTTCAGTGTTGTCACATGAAAAGATAGAATAAAATATTTACAGAAATGTGAGGGCTGTACTCACTTTTGTGAGATACTGGATATACACACACTATAATGTTAAAAGTATTGGTACACCTGCCTTTACACACACATGAACGTTAATGGCATCCCAGTCTTAGTCCGTAGGGTGCAACAGAAGTTACGCAACGTACGTTCCACCTTGACGCATTTCGTCATCAATGTGACGTCTTCAAGCAGGTCCTTGCTTCCACTACACAGTGCAGATACCTGTATTTTTGAGATTTTAAAGCTTTTTATGTATGCCAACCTACTACAGATGTTTTAATAAACTATATAATACATTTTTACACTACGAGGAGCTTGCTCTTCTCTTTTTTCACCGCTACTAAATCCTGCCACTGGAACCGCCGATCAACGCAAGTAGAGGATACTGAAAAGCAGTTGGAGGATACACTGTATTTGACTCCTTTTGTTATTCCCTATATTACCAAAAGTATTGGGACACCTGCCTTTACACGCACATGAATTGACCAGTCTTAGTCTGTAGGGTTCAATATTGAGTTGGCCCACCCTTTGCAGCTATAACTGCTTCACCTCTTCTGGGAAGGCTGTCCACAAGGTTTAGGAGTGTCTATGGGAATGGTTGACCGTTCTTCCAGAAGCGCATTTGTGAGGTCAGGCACTGATGTTGGATGAGAAGGTCTGGCCTGCAGTGTCCCCTCTAATCCATCCCAAAGGTGTTCTTTTGAGTTGAGTGTCAGCATACCAAGACATTTTGGACAATTTTGTGGGAAGAGTTTGGGGATGGCCCCTTTCTGTTCCAACATGACTGTGCACCAGAGCACAAAGCAAGGTCCATAAAGACATGGATGAGCAACATGAGTGACATTTTTGCCCATTCTTCTTTGCAAAATACCCCAAGCTCTGTCAGATTGGATGGAGAGCGTCTCTGAACAGCAATTTTCAAGTCTTGCCGCCGATTCTCAGTTAGATTTAGGTCTGAGCTGTGACTGGGCCATTCTAACACATGAATACGCTTTGATCTAAACCATTCCATTGTAGCTCTGGCTGTAGGTTTAGGGTCATTGTCCTGCTGGAAGATGAACCTCCGCCTCAGTCACAAGTTCTTTTGCTGACTCTAACAGGTTTTCTTCTAAGATTGTCCTGTATTTGGCTCCATCCATCTTCCCATCAACTCTGACCAGCATCCCTATCCATGCCGAAGAAAAGCATCCCCACACCATGATGCTGCCACCACCGTGTTTCACAGTGGGGATGGTGTGTTCAGAGTGATGTGCAGTGTTAGTTTTCCACCACATATAGTATTCTGCTTTTAGGTAAAAAAGTAACATTTTGGTCTCATCTGAGCAGAGGCCCTTCTTCCACATCTTTGCTGTGTCCCCCATATGGTTTCTCACAAACTGCAAACGGGACTTCTTATGGCTTTCTTCTTGCCACTGTTTCATAAAGGCCAGATTTGTGGAGTGCACAACTAATATATAGTTACATTTATATAGTTAGTGAGGTTGAGAAAAGACACAAGTCCATCAAGTCCAACCTATGTGTGTGCTTTTATGTCAGTATTACATTGTATATCCCTCAATGTTGTGGTCCCTTAGGTGCCCATCTAATAGTTTTTTGAATATATCTATGCCCATGGGCGTCCGCAGGTAGGGGCAAGGGGGGGCAAGTGCCCCCCCCCCCCCTGGAATCAGGGAAAGCAAGGTGTCTGCGCAGATTGTGAGCAGGTGCTGGAACACTCCATGTAGCAGCTCCCGGCACAGGAAGGAAGATTACACTGTGGACGGCAGCCGGCAGGGCTTTCCATCGCCCGGTGTTAAGACAGCACTGACCTGCAGAGCCTGCAGAATCCTGGGCAAGGAGCCTGACTTGCCAATGTGAGTTATAGACAATTAATTTCTGTGGGGAGAAGAGAGCTCTGTGCGGGGGATTGGATATGTATACTGGCATAGCACACTCCTGGAATCTGAACCCTGTACATAGCACACCACTGGAATCTGCACCCTGTACATAGCACATGCCTGGAATCTGCACCCTGTACATAGCACACGCCTGGAGTGCACCCTGTACATAGCACACTCCTGAAATCTGCACCCTGTACAAAGCACATGCCTGGAATCTGCACCCTGTACATAGCACACTCCTGGAATCTGCACCCTGTACATAGCACATGCCTGGAATCTGCACCCTGTACATAGCACACTCCCAAAATCTGCACCCTGTACAAAGCACAAGCCTGTAATCTTCACCCTGTACATAGAACACGCCTGGAATCTGCACCCTGTACATAGAACACACCTGGAATCTGCACCCTGTACATAGCACACGCCTGGAATCTGCACCTTGTACATAGAACACGCCTGGAATCTGCACCCTGTACATAGAACACACCTGGAATCTGCACCCTGTACATAGCACATGCCTGGAATCTGCACCCTGTGCATAGCACACACCTGTAATCTGCACCCTGTACATAGCACACTCCTGGAATCTGCACCCTGTACATAGCACATGCCTGGAATCTGCACCCTGTACATAGAACACACCTGGAATCTGCACCCTGTACATAGCACATGCCTGGAATCTGCACCCTGTGCATAGCACACACCTGGAATCTGCACCCTGTACATAGCACACTCCTGGAATCTGCACCCTGTACATAGCACATGCCTGGAATCAGCACCCTGTACATAGCACATGCCTGGAATCTGCACCCTGTACATAGCACACACCTGGAATCTGCACCCTGTACATAGCACATGCCTGGAATCTGCACCCTGTACAAAGCGCACGCCTGGAATCTGCATCCTGTACATAGCACACGCCTGGAATCGGCACCCTGTACATAGAACACGCCTGGAATCTGCATCCTGTACATAGAACACGCCTGGAATCTGCACCCTGTACATAGAACACGCCTGGAATCTGCACCCTGTACATAGCACACGCCTGGAATCTGCACCCTGTACAAAGCACACGCCTGGAATCTGCACCCTGTACATAGCACACGCCTGGAATAAAGTCTGCCGTTTCCCCCTTTAAAATAAATAATTGCGAGTCGCGGCGAAGCCCCTCCCCGTCACGACATTGTCGAAAGGGGCGGGGCATGGGTGACCTTAAAATTATGCCCCCCCCTGAAAAAAGTTCTGCGAACGCCCATGTCTATGCCCCCAGCCGAAACCACTTTTTGTGAAAGAGAATTTCACATCGTAACTGCTCTTACCGCAAAGAACCCTCTACGCAGTTTAAGGTTAAACCACCTTTCTTCTCCAGAGAGAATAAGTTCAGTGCTTGTAATCTTTCCTCATAACTAAGATCCTCCAGTCCCTTTATTAGCTTTGTTGCCCTTCTCTGTACCCTTTCCAATACCAGGACATCCTTCCTGAGGACTGGTGCCCGGAACTGGACGGCATACTCCAGGTGCAGCCTCACCAGAGACTTGTATAGTGGGAGAATTATTGATTTGTCTCTGTAGTTGATCCCTTTCTTGATGCATGATGATATTTTCTTGGCTTTGCAGCAGCTTGGCATTGCTGAGCCTGTCCTCTACTGGGACCCCCAGATCCTTTTCCATCCTAGATTCCCCCAGAGGCTCTCCCCCTAGTGAGTAATTTGCATTCATATTCTTGGTACCCAAATGCATTATTTTACATTTGTCTACGTTAAACCTCATTTGCCACGTAGTTGCCCATCCCATTAATTTGTTCAGATCTTCTTGCAAGCTTTCTACATCCTGTGGAGAAATGATTGCTCTGCGTAGCTTGGTGTCATCCGCAAATATTGAGATTGCGCTGTTCACCCCGTCCTCCAGATCGTTTATGAATAAATTGAATAGGATTGGTCCCAGGACAGATCCCTGGGGGACCCCACTTTCCATACCAGACCATTCCTAGTGCTCCCCGTTTATCACCACCCTCTGGACTCGCCCCTGTAGCCAGCTTTCAATCCAGGTGCTCATCCCATGATCCATGCTGATAGACCTTAGTTTGTATATTAAGCGTTTATGGGGAACTGTATCAGATGCCTTTGCAAAATCCAGATACACCACATCTACAGGCCTTCCTTTATCTAGATGGCAGCTCACCTCCTCTTAGAAGGTTAATAGATTGGTTTGGCAAGAACGATTCTACAGCTCCTCCAGAGTTACCATGGGCCTCTTGGCTGCTTCTCTGATGAATGCTCTCCTTGCCTGGCCGGTCAGTTTAGGTGGACAGCCATGTCTTGGTAGGTTTGCAGTTGTGCCATACTCTTTCCGTTTTCCAATGATGGATTGAACAGAGCTCTGTGAGATGGTCAAAGCTTGGGATATTTTTTTATAACCTAACCCTGCTTTATACTTCTCCGCAACTTTATCCCTGACCTGTCTGGTGTGTTCCTTGGCCTTCATGATGCTGTTTGTTCACTAAGGTTCTCTAACAAACCTCTGAGGGCTTCACAGTACAGCTGTATTTATACTGAGATTAAATGACACACAGGTGGACTCTATTAATAAAGGTGACTTCTAAAGGCAATTTCCACTAGATTTTAGTTAGGGGCATCAGAGTAAAGGGGGGCTAAATACAAATGCCCCCCACACTTTTCACAGATTTATTTGTAAAATGTTGAAAACCATTTATCAGTTTCCTTCCACATCACAATTATGAGCCACTTTGTATCACATAAAATCCCAATAAAATCTATTTACGGTTTTTGGTTGTAATGTGACAAAATGTGGGAAATTTCAAGGGGGTATGAATACTTTTTCATGGCATTGTATAGTACATTGCTGTTATAAGCCTAGCTGTAGGTAAGGCTCGGTTCACACATAGGCGACTTGCAATCCGACTTGCGTCGCCCCAAGTCGCTTGACTGTCGAAATCCCATTGAAATGAATGGAAGCCGTCTTAATGTACACTACTGGGGTCGCTCCGACTTCAAAAAAAGGTTCCTGTACTACTTCTAGGCGACTTCTATCCGACTTGTGCCCATAGACTTCAATGGAAGTCGCCTCCAAGTCGCATCCCCATCTATATTTAAGCGACTTTACAGGAAAAAGAAAATAATTTACCCAGGCAACCCCCTCACACCCTTCTCTGATTGGCTGCAGGCAAAGTCGCCTGGCATGGAGGTCGCTTCAGGTCGTGTTGTAAGTCACCCAAAGTTGCGCTAAAGTAGCGTTCAAATCGTCTTGCAAAGTCACCCCTGAAGTCGGATCTCCTATGTGTGAAGTGAGCCTAAACGTTTATAATATGAGTTTTAATAAAAAAAATTAATTAAATAAAATAAAGGGACGGTGTAAAAATAAAAAGCAAAATAAATAAGAAAAAAAAAATGTAAAGCTCCCCGTCCCCGCGAGCTCGCGCGCAGAAGTGAACGCATATGTAAGTCTCGCCCCAATATGTAAACGGTGTTCAAACGCCACATGTGAGGTATCGCCGCGATCCTTAGAGCGAGATCGATAATTCTAGCACTGGACCTCCTCTGCAACTTTAAACTGGTAACCTGTAAAAATATTTAAAATGTTGCCTATGGAGAATTTTAAGTGCCGTAGTTTGTCGCCATTCTAGGAGCGTGCGCAAATTTATTTACTCGGCATAACCTAATTTTTCACATTATACAAAACAAACTGGGCTAACTTTACTTTTTTTTGTTCATTAAAGTGTATTTTTTCCAAAACAATTGCGTTTGCTTTTAAAGGTAAATGAGAGATTTGGGGTCTTTTTGACCCCAGATCTCTCCATAAAGAGGACCTGTCATCCCTTATTTCTATTTCAAGGAACGTTTACATTCACATGTAAACATGTATTACATTTACATTTAAAAAATTAAAGGGACAGTGCAAAAATAAAAAATAAAAAGTAAAATAAATAAGAAAAAAAAAAATGAAAGCGCCCCATCCCTCTGAGCTTGCACCCAACAGCGAACGCATACGTAAGTCACGCCCGCATATGAAAACGGTGTTCAAACCACACATGTGAGGTATCGCAGTGATCGTTAGAGCGAGAGCAATAATTCTAGCGCTAGACCTCCTCTGTAACACTAAACTGGTAACCTGTAAAAATATATAAAGTGTCGTCTGTGGAGATTTTTAAGTATCGTAGCTTGTTGCCGTTCCACGAGCGTGTGGAAATTTAAAGCGTGGCATGTTAGATATCTATTTATTTAGCGTAACATCATCTTTCATATTTTACAGAAAAATTGGGCTAACGTTACTGTTTTTTATTTTTTTTAATTCATTAAAGCGTATTTTTTTTTTCCAAAACAATTGCGTTTGCTCTTAAAGGTAAATGAGAGATTTGGGGTCTTTTTGACCCCAGATCTCTCCATATATAGGTCATGTCATGCTTATTTTATGTTTTTTTATGTTTACATTCCTTGTAATAGGAATAAAAGTGATAAAAAAAAGGGACACTGTGAAAATAAATAAGAAAAAGTAAAATAAATAAGAAAAAAAAAAAGTTTAAAGAGCCCCGTCCTGCCAAGCTCGTGTGCAGGAGCGGACGCATACGTAAGCCCCGCCCACATATGTAAACAGCGTGTGAGGTATCGCCGCGATCGTTAGAGCGAGAGCACTAATTCTAGCACCAGATCTGCTCTGTAACTCTAAATATGTAACCTGTAAAAATATTTTTAAATTGTCGCCATTCAATGCGCGCATTTCAATGAGCGCAACTTTAAAGCGTGACGTGTTGGGTATCAATTTACTCGGCGTAACATCATCTTTCACATTATGCAAAAAAAATTGGGCTAATTTTACTGTTTTTTTTTTTAATTCATTGTGTATTTTTTCCAAAAAAAAAATTACCATGTGACATAAAATATTGCCATGACTGCCATTTTATTCTCTACAATCTCTGCTAAAAATATCTATATATCTATATATGTCTATATATATATATATATAATGTTTGTGGGTTCTAAGTAGTTATCTAGCAAAAAATACAGATTTTTACTTGGATAAGGGCACCATGTTACACTCGTATTTAAGTTGTTCAGCACCCCCCTCACCTCCCGCCTTCTTATAACAGCGGGCAGAGGTTCCTCCCCCCCTGCACCCGCTGTCACATTTGAAGTCGGTGGCGGCTGTGCAGGGCTCCGCCCACACAGCCATGTCCTTCAATTACAGAGATCTGTGAAAGGGAGGACTTCAAGTCCCGCCTGCCATGGTTGCATTTCTCATTGAAATGCGCAGATGAGCGCTGGGCAAATGCAATGCAATGCGCTGGTGTGAAATGCAATCATAGGAAAACATTATTTTGGTTGCCATGCATTGATAATGAACTCCAGCCCATGTGAATTAATTCTTAAAGAGACCCTGTCACCTTACCCACTCAAGGCAAAGTGTTGGGGTTTTCCCTAAGCCCACCCCAGACCCAGTTATGTTCTCCTTTAAAGGGCTGCAACCACTGTTCCTTCCTTTGTGGCAACTGCTTCAAACAATGCCAAGCGTTGGAGCTTAAGGTGAGCCAGCACCTCATCTGTCATATTAAAGGGTTCAGGCCAAACAATTGGTCGCCAGACCTAGGCAGTGAATCTTGGAAGGAGCCTGAGTGTTATATGAAAGAACACATCCCCAGCATCCCTTTAGACATACATGCCCCTCTTTCCTAGCCAACGGGTGGTACAGACTTTAGCTGTGCAATCTGTGGATCAGTTTCTTGACTATACTCTATCATGCCTGCTATTTTAACAGATTGCACAGCTAATAAAGGGAGATGCTCTGAACTCCAAGTATTTTATGAAAGAATACGTCCTAGGCATCCGTTTAGACATACATGCCCCCCACCCCCCGATGGCCACTGGGTGTAACAGACATGAGCCGTGAAATATGTTATAATAGCAGGTGTCATAGAGTATAATCAAGCAACTGATCAACAGATTGCACAGATAAAGTCTGTACCGGGGGGGGTACAGACTTTATCTGTGCAATCTGTTGATCAGTTGCCAGTTTTGCCAGCAAGGAGGAGCTTGCATGTCTAAAGGGATACTAGGGATGTGTTCTTTCATATAGCTTTGTCAAACACTGAGACTAATCTCCACCCCACTATCAGATAGTGAGGTGCGAGATACATGTCAGGTTAAAGAAAGATATTTGAGCTTAGTGAACATGTATGATTTATGGCCATTTCTTATCGGGATCTTATTTAATTCTCATATGGAATACGTAATTCTAATGCATTTACATTCACTTGAAGGGTTAATATTGTAAAAAGGGAAAGTGATTAAGCGTATCCACATCAAGTCATATCAGCGTGACTCAGAAGTGTTGATGAAGAGGGATCAGGGGACGTGTAAGGAGCAGCATTAAAAGTGTTCTTCACTGCGCCCGTCTTGTTTGGTTTAAGTGACGTTACTGAAGGGGGAAGCGAGAGAGAGAGCCATTAATGCCGCTTTTATGAGTCAGACCGCAATGAAAGTGGAGCTGTCACCATCGTTCTCTGATTCCCACATTTAGTTATGTGTTTTTTTTTTGCCCACTGAAAATCTTGCCATTAGAATTGTTCGCCACCCCACAAATACTGTCCTCGGATCTTCACTCAAAACTTTCTTTTCCCCCAACTTCTAATGGTTGGAAATGCTTAGCGGTCTATGTGTAAAACATTTGATGCGCGGGTGTCAAAACCATGAACGGTTGTCCTATTGTTTATAATATGATTATCTCCTATGACTGTCAGCTCCATCTAGTGGCCATAACGCCATATTTTCCAGAAAATCCTGCATGATAGCCACTAGACGGAGCTGAAGGTTATAAGAGATAATCGTATTATGGCAAAAATTTTTGGTGGCCATGCAAATGTTTAAGACATGTCTTATACATACACCCCTCAAAGTGTATAGAGCAGTGGCGGCTGGTATATTTTTTGGGGGAGGGCGGCAAACAATCCACCCAAAGCCCCCCCCCGGTAGCTCACCAGCCCCGCACTTACCCCATCTAGGTCACGGACAGTGCTTCCTCCGGGCGACGGGTGGCATCTCTCACTCCTGGTGCTTCTCCTGCATCTCCTCCTTCCTCGGCGGCCAATGGGATCGCTCCTCCTCTCGGCCAGTCGGGTGACGGGTCTCAGGACCGGCTTCCTGGTTGGCAAGGAGGAGATACAGGAAGACAATAAGGAATATTAATTCGCTAGTGTCCCACAACTGGGTGTGCTTGGGGCGCAGTGCTCTGCGCCCCGAGCCCACCCTTTTTTGAAGCCTATCAGAGCCTCAGGCTCTAATCACATGCTTCTAAAAAAAAAAAAACCCATTGGAATCCATGCTTTCGGAGCCCCGCATGTAGATTAGGGGGCCGGAGCATGGATTAGCCCCTGCGCCCTGCATTGTGGGCCTCCACTGGTATAGGGAGAAACTGGGAGGTAGCCTGCATGGGACTCCTTAATTTCTAATGATGCCCCTACACCGGATATACATTTGTTTTCTCTGCCCACACTGCTTAAAGGTCATTGGGAGTCACCAAGGGGCGGCGTTCTAATACAAGGAACATTTACATTGAGGAGCCATTTACATTTTTCCACTATGTTGCGCTTCAAAGAAGAATTTCATGAACGGCAATTTTCACATAGCTTCATTGTTCCATCATAGACCAATATACACTCCCCGGCCACTTTATTAGGTACACCTGTTCAATTGCTTGGTAACACAAATTGCTAATCAGCCAATCACATGACAGCAACTCAATGCATTTAGGCATCTAGATGCGGTGAAGGCGACTTGTTGAAGTTCAAACCGAGCATCAGAGTGGGGAAGAAAGGGGATTTAAGTGACTTTGAACGTGACATGGTTGCTGGTGGCAGACGGGGTGGTCTGAGTATTTCTGGGATTTTCACTTACAGCCACCTCTCGGGTTTACAGAGAATGGTGGGAAAAAGAGAGAATATCCACTGAGCGGCAGTTGTGTGGAGGAAAATGCCTTGTTGATCTCAGAGGTTAGAGGAGAATGGGCAGACTGGTTCCAGATGATAGAAAGGCAACAGTAACTCCAATAACCATTCGTTACACCCAAGGTATGCAGAATACCATCTCTGAATGCACAACACATCGAACCTTGAAGCAGATGGGCTACAGCAGCAGAAGACCATACCGGGTGCCACTCCTGTCAGCTAAGAACAGGAAATGAAGAATGAAGGTAAAAAGGGGTCCAACCAGCGAATAACAAGGAGCACCTAATAAAGTGGCCGGTGAGTGTAAGTATGTTCCATACCTGTGGGATCCCTGAGAAAGCTGGAAATCACTGTAGTAGGCACCACTACTACGCCGCTAACCCAGTGATCACCACTAGCTTCCAGGTCCTGTGCCGAGTGGCTGCCCAGTTGCTTACTGAACACAGGAGGTTGCTTACTTGGCACAGGCGCCATTCAGGGAACACTTTGTATTTTCTCAATGAATGCAGAGTGTTCTCTGATTGGACGAGGTGGAGATCGTGACGTCACACCTGGCGTCTCCACTTAGTCCATTTAGAGAAATCTTTGTATCCACTGAGAAAATGCAAAGTGCCGAGACGTGCTACCTCCTGTGTTCACAATGCAGCAAGGTGGCCATTCGGCACAGGACCAGGACGCTAGTGGCAATCACTGGAGTAGTGTTGTTTAGGGATGCGCCGAACACCCTCCGGTTCGGTTCGCACCAGAACATGCGAACAGACAAAAAGTTCAGGGCGAACATCTGAACACTGTTAAAGTCTATGGGACCCGAACATGAAAAATCAAAAGTGCTCATTTTAAAGGCTTGTATGCAATGTTATGGCCCTAAAAAGTGTTTGGGGACCCGGGTCCTGCCCTAGGGGATATGTATCAATGAAAAAAAAAAGGTTTTAAATCAATCATTTTTTCAGGAGCAGTGATTTTAATAATGTTTAAGTGAAACAATAAAAATGAAAAATTCCTTTAAATATTGTGCCTGGGGGGGTCCCCTTAGTCTGCCTGTAAAAGGGCGCATCTCTGTGATGTTTAGAACATAGCCAGAGCAAAATTACATTTGTAAAGGAAAAAAAAAAGTAATTCAAAACCACTCGCGGCTGTAATGTATTGCCGGCTCCCGGCAATATACAGAAAAATCACTGAAAAAATTTGTGTACGGTGCGGGGGGGGGTTGGCTTGG
>BLSH010320800.1:72612-97609 GCA_018402905.1 Glandirana rugosa | reverse complement strand
ACCAATCTCTGTCCTATACCGTCCACTGCTCTACTGACACTGTCTATATATACTGATACATATGTGTTTGAGATTTGGGGTGCACACCTATGGGAGTGGCTGATTATTATTTCCAATCCTCTGATCATTTTAATACAATAGTTCAGGGATAAGCAATTAGCGGACCTCCAGCTTTTGCAAAACTACAAGTCCCATCATGCCCCTCCCTCTGGCTGTCATGCTTGTTGCTGTCAGGGTCTTGCTATGCCTCATGGGATTTGTAGTCCAGCAACATCTGGAGGTCTGCTAATTGCATATCCCTGCAAATAGTTAATTGATATTACATCATGTTTGTGTCTCTGTGTTCTTTTTCTGATGTTTCCGGTTTTATATGCATGTACCTCTGGCAACCCATGCAGTCGAGGTTTTATAATGTTTTTATCATGTTCTTATAAAGGTTTAATAATTGCCTTTTATATGGTTTTATATGGTCTTCCCAAATAATAATATACATACACTCACCGGCCACCTTATTAATCAGCCAATCACATGGCAGCAACTCAATGCATTTAGGCATCTAGATGTGGTGAAGACAACTTGCTGAAGTTCAAACCGAGCATCAGAATGGGGAAGAAAGGGGATTTAACTGACTGGTCTTAGTATTTCTGGTATTTTCACGCACAAACATCTCTCGGGTTTGCAGAGAATGGAGGGGAAAAGAGAAAATGTCCAGCGAGCGGCAGTTGTGTGGAGGAAAATGCCTTGTTGATGTCGGAGGTCAGAGGAGAATGGGCAGACTGGTTTCAGATGATAGAAAGGCAACAGTAACTTAAATAACCACTCGTTACACCCAAGGTATGCAGAATACCATCTCTGAATGCACAACACATTGAACCTTGAAGTAGATGGGCTACAGCAGCAGAAGATGTATATGGATATTGCTGCGCTGAGTATGACCTTTCCAAACAAGCGAATAACAGCAGCCAATACAGTATTGTTGAACTTGACAATATGGATATAATTGGGGAAGGAAGTGCAGCGCTGTAATTTAAATACAATTCAAGGTCCAAAGAGAAGTGTTACTTTGGGAAAGTGGACAGTTGCCGAGCCCTTCACCAGCACCCTAACACACGGCCTCTTACCAGCTACAAGTGACCCCCATCACAGAGGTCCAACGAGCCCCTCAAATAATGCATGGTCATCAGAGGTCAATCAGATGAATCAATCCCAATGTAGATGGTAGGCTATAATGCTCAATACAAAGCCGGGGTTAATCCATCCACAGTGTACATGTAAGGAAAGAGAGTCATCTCATAGTGTAGTAAGTAAGTAATAAGTAGCTTCCACTTGTGGTGTAAAAAACAGAGAAAAGTAAGGGAAAAACCACCTCCGAAAAGTGACAGACTGGACAGGCCACCGCCAACACCCTCACACACTGCCCCTTACCATGACTCCTTCGTGTGGTCCTAGGCTCCTCCCAACGCGTTTCATCACCATGTGACGAAACGCGTTGAGAGGAGCCTAGGACCACACACAGGAGTCAACCTTTTGACGTGGCGGCCATCTTCGTGGTTAGGAACGCTGGTCGTTCCATATACTGTATTGGGCTTGCTTTTAATCATTCAAATGTGAGTATATTTGTATATGTTCATTAACGCTTCTTGGTACTTACTACACTGAGAGCATTTCCTTTGCCTTGTATGAGGCCTCTCCGAGAAGGAATCAGATCACAAGGATTATTCACTATCCAACATACATAGCTTATATCTACCCTGGAACCTCAGCTGTTTGTCTGCTTGGCTTCTCAGACCTCTGTGATGGGGGGTCAATTGCAGTTGGTAAGGGGCAGTGTGTGAGGGTGTTGGCGGTGGCCAGTCCAGTCTGTCGCTTTTCGGAGGTGGTTTTTCCCTCACTTTTCTCTGTTTTTTACACCACAAGTGGAAGCTACTTACTACACTATGAGATGACTCTCTTTCCTTGCATGTACACTGTGGATGGATTAACCCCGGCTTTGTATTGAGCATTATAGCCTACCATCTACATTGGGATTGATTCATCTGGTTGACCTCTGATGACCATGCATTATTTGAAGGGCTTGTTGGACCTCTGTAATGGGGGGCACTTGTAGCTGGTAAGAGGCCGCGTGTTAGGGTGCTGGTGACGGGCTCGGCAACTGTCCACTTTCCCAAAGTAGCACACCTCTTTGGACCTTGAATTGTATTTAAATTACAGCACTGCACCTCTTTCCCCAATTACAGCAGCAGAAGACCACACCGGGTGGCACTCCTGCCAGCTAAGAACAGGAAACTGAGGCTACAATTGGCACAGGATCACCAACATTGGACAATAGAAGATTGGAAAAACGTTGCCTGGTCTGATGAGTCTGGATTTCAGCTGCGACATTCAGATGGTGGGGTCAGAATTTGGTGCATGGATCCATCGTGCCTTGTATCACCGGTTCAGGCTGGTGGTGGTGGTGTAATGGTGTGGGGGGATATTTTCTTGGCACATTTTGGGCCCCTTAGTACCAGCTTAGCATCGTGTAAACGTCACGGCCTACCTGAGTATTGTTGCTGACCATGTCCATCCCTTTATGACTGCAGTGCCCCCATCTTCTGATGGCTCCTTCCAGCAGGATAATGCACCATGTCACAAAGCTCCAATCATCTCACCACTGGACAATGAGGTCCCTGCACTCCAATGGCCTGGGCTCGCCATCTCTGTTAGCGAAATTATAATACCTTGTGTGCATTATATTTCCCTTGCGCTAATAAGTGCACTTTTCAGCTCTTTTGCATAATGCATTTGAGTGCACTCGTGTTAAAGCAAGGAAGACAGACTCAATAGCTGTTCTCACATTGCAAGCTCGCCCATCAGTCCTGACTAGCAATGCTTGCAGATTTAATTTATAGGGTTGGGTCAGGGATAACAAAGGGACTTGATGGCTTCACAATCAGCCAATCAGCCTCCAAGGCACAGTCACATGAGCTCAATACAAAATAACAACCAATGACACATTTGTTTATATTCAAACAATACAATAAAAGAGGCGTGCATGCATGGGGAATGGCTGGCCTGGATGAGTCACAGCCGTTGGGTGGGTGGAGATGCACACAATCCAGATAACGTGGAAACATGGCTCTCATTGAAACCAACGCGTTACCTCACAGAGGCTTTCCCACCAAACCGCCACGCATGCAAAGCCAAAACTACCATTACAGCGAATCCTATGAAATATAGCTCATAGAGCTATATTTAATAGTGATTATACTACTGTTCCATTAAAGGGTAAATTATGCACAAAGGAATATAGCTGTGGGTTTCTGCCACATGGATCAGATGTGACAGAAAGCTTACAGACCATTATCCTTACATAAAAGGCAATACTGATTCCATAATGTTCAAAGCTTACGCGCCACAGTGTTATATCTGAAGATATGTCTGAAGACGTTGCGGAAGTGACGAAACGCGTCAGCTGGAACGCAAGGTGCGCCAGGCCATGTTCCGGTGACACGCAAACCGGTACTGCAGAATCACGGCGGTCACGGAACTCTCACAGTTGTTTTTCTGAATGGATTGTACTGTGAATATGGGCCAATAAACGAGATTACAAAGAGGTACACGATGAGAGATCCTTTCTTTTACATATAACATTCATGGGAGCGGAGAGGAGAGTGGGTGTACGGAGAGGAACAGCATATCCAAGGTCGGATTGTAGACCACAAGCACGTATTGACTTCTCCATACCGTATGGGTGGAGAGTCATTGGGATCTGGTAAGCAGGGTCTATTACCCTATAAGAACTTTTCATTTTGCACAAGGCCCAGCACGAGCACTTTATAAGTTTAAAAGTTTATGGACACTTTGTCGGGTGAATGAAACAACAAAGGCATCAAGAAATCACTATTGCACTGGACTGCACTTGCACTTTTTATTAGGAAACTGTTATATATATTTTTACTAAATTTATTACGTTAATCAATGATTTTATGCACAGATATTTGCATTGGAATTTGCATAATTTTGCACTGTTGGCACTTTACACTATTGGCACTTTCAATTAAGGTTATTCATTGCAACATATTTATGCAATCTGAATAGGTTATTCAGAGGGTGAATATTCCCAAATTAAAACAGGATCGCAACCCTGTTCCCACATTAATACTGATTCCATACCGCAAGTACATCCCCGCCAAGGGGATTAATACAGGGGCCCCCCGGTTGACGGTAATATACCCGCGCCACGGAACGTGTATCGCACCTCAAAGATCCGGACCGGCTTTCGCTCCAGCATTAACCGCTCAGAGCGCCTGCCAGCTGGGATGATCGGGTGGGTAGTGTATGGTTACTAAATAATGGAAGGTTCCCATTGTAAGTGGCCTGTCCTCAATATCGGTTAAAGCCGTATTCGTTATACAATACCGGTGAACCGACACTGGGAGACACTGTGACAATACATCATTAACATATCCTAAGTTTCTACAACAACCTCCACACATCTCATCCAATAGAGCACCTTTGGGATGCGGTGGAACGGGAGATTGGCATCATGGATGTGCAGCCGACAAATCTGCAGCAACTTTGTGATGCCATCATTGTCACTATGGAGCAAAATTTCTGAGGAACGTTTTCAACTCCTTGTTGTATCTCTGCCACCAAGAATGAAGGCAAAAGGGGATCCGGCAAGGTGCCTAATAAAGTGGCCGGTGAGTGTAGATCTCCTTTATAACTTCTCCTGTATAATTTCTTCCAGCCCAGTCTCCTCTCAGGTACGTGACCCTGGCTGTGTGCAGTAAAGCGTATGCAAAGGAAGAGTTACATTTTTACAATTGATTGTGCTGAGGTCTGTCTGTGAGAATCTCACTTGCGGTCCATTGTAATTAAAGCAAAATGTGTGAGCCAAGGCCCGTGGAACGTGTGCACAGCGAGTAGGCTCGTTTACACCCTTTTGACTCCTCTGAGTATACTCAAGGCTGAACCTCCTCTAGGAAAAAAATGATCTATGGCCCAGTCTGGCAGAGTATGTGGACAGGCGCTGGTGTTTACTTCCATGAAGTGGAGGATCTGATCATCCATCTGCACCACGGCTGGCCCTGGTTATCACCCTCTGCTGTGTAGTGCACAAGCCTATGTGCAAAGCTGTCTTTTAGCTGCTCGCTGCCCAAGCAACATTTCCTGTAGCTAGCTGCCATACCCTGATTCTCTGTACTGAGCTCTACTAGTATCCATTGCCTGTGCCCTTACTATATGACTTCCATTTATCAACCTTTGGCTGTGTATCCTGGGGATCTGTGTCAGCTACCTGCCCTGACATTTCTAGTTATCTTTGTTTGCTGCCTGCCCTGACCTCTGGCTAATTCTTAGTTATTTGTGTTTGCTGCCTGCCCTGACCCCTGGCTAGTTCTTAGTTATCTGTGTTTGCTGCCTGCCCTGACCTCTGGCTAATTCTTAGTTATTTGTGTTTGCTGCCTGCCCTGACCTCTGGCTAGTTCTTGGTTATCTGTGTTTGCTGCCTGCCTTGACCTCTAGTGAGTATCCTGGTTATCTGTGTCTGCTGCCTGCCCTGACCTCTGGCTAGTTCTTTGTTATCTGTGTTTGCTGCCTACCTTGAACTCTGGCTAGTTCTTGGTTATCTGTGTTTGCTGCCTGCCCTGACCCCTAGTGAGTATCCTGGTTGTCTGTGTCTGCTGCCTGCCCTGACCTCTGGCTAGTTCTTTGTTATCTGTGTTTGCTGCCTGCCCTGACCTCTGGCTAGTTCTTGGTTATCTGTGTTTGCTGCCTGCATTGACCTCTGGTGAGTATCCTAGTTATCTGTGTCTGCTGCCTGTCCTGACCTCTGGCTAGTTCTTTGTTATCTGTGTTTGCTGCCTGCCCTGACCTCTGGCTAGTTCTTGGTTATCTGTGTTTGCTGCCTGCCTTGACCTCTGGTGAGTATCCTGGCTATCTGTGTCTGCTGCCTGCCCTGACCTCTGGTTAATTCTTTGTTATCTGTGTTTGCTGCCTGCCCTGACCTCTGGCTAGTTCTTGGTTATCTGTGTTTGCTGCCTGCCCTGACCTCTGGTCAGTATCCTAGTTATCTGTGTCTGCTGCCTGCCCTGACCTCTGGCTAGTTCTTTGTTATCTGTGTTTGCTGCCCTGACCTCTGGCTAGTTATTGGTTATCTGTGCTTGCTGCCTGCCCTGACCTCTGGTGAATACCCTGGTTGTCTGTGTCTGCTGTCTACCCTGACCTCTGGCAAGTAACCTGATTATCCATGTCTGCTTCCTGACCTGACATCTGGTAGATATCCTGGTAATCTGTATTTGCTACCTGGCCTGACCTCTGTTGAGTATCCTGGTTATCCATGTTTGCTATCTGCCCTGACCTCTGGATAAGATTCTGGTTATCTGTGCCTGCTGCCTGCCCTGACCTCTGGTGAGTATCCTGGTTATCCATGCCTGCCCTGACCTCTGGCGAATATCCTGGTAGTCCATATTTGCTACCTGGCCTGACCTCTGTTGAGTATCCTGGTTATCCATGTTTGCTATCTGCCCTGACCTCTGGCTAAGATCCTGGTTATCTGGGTCTGCTGTCTGTCCTGACCTCTGGTGAATATCCTGGTTATCCATGCCTGCCCTGACCTCTGGTGAATATCCTGGTAGTCCATATTTGCTGCCTGCCCTGACCTTTGGTGAGTGCCCTGTTTAACCTGTTTATCGTGTTTGCTGTGTGCCCTGACCTCTGGCTAAGATCCAAGTTATCTGTGCCTGCTGCCTGCCCTGAGTCCTGGTGAGTATCCTGGTTATCTGTGCGCTGTCTTCCCTGATTTCAGGCAAATAGCCTGATAATCCGTATTTGCTGCCTTGCCCGTCCTCTGGCTGGTGTCCTGGTTACTGACCACTTCTGTGTGATCCACAGTCCTCCAGTCTGCTCCAGTCTGATGCCATTTGGTGAACTCTCCATCCAAATACCTTGCAGTCCATAGTGACTAGAGCAAGGTGAACCCAAGAGTCACAACCTGGGATTAGCACTCAGCTGAGACAAATTCCTTGTTGAATACCAGCTGGCCTGTGGAATTCCCTCATTGGGAATCCATAATCACCTGCTCTCCCTGAGGACCATCCTCAAGCACTTTGGTGATTCACATAAGGGTTGAATCCCACGGTTCCAGTTTCCAACTCCTTCCAGTTCCGGTGTGCTCGGATCTCATGGGAACCTTCTGTTGGTCTATGACTACACCTCTCAGGTATATCTACGTTAGGTACTCTGTACAATGTAGTAAAAGGGTCTTCGTTGGTTATGGCGCCATTCAAACAGTCGCTGGCAAAGGCACCTTCCTGACAGGTTGGTGCTTGATGATAAATTTTGGAATTATATCCTTGGGAAAATACCCAGGCAGATTGGTAAGTCCCATTCACATCTAGCATCTTTTTAACTTTGTGGGTTTTTTTGGCATGTTTTTAGAGCTGCGCGATTAATCATAATAAAATCGTGATCTCGATTCACCCCCCCCCCCCCCCCGTGATCTCCATCACGCATTACCGTGATTTTCAGATTTTCAGTGCGTCAGATTAGGTGACCCATCAAATCCAGTAACGGACTGACGTTCTGTCGACGCCATCTTGCTACACCCCACACTTGTTCGCAGTAAGGCTACAGTTAGGAGTCAGCAAGCGGACATCTTTTTACACCCAATGAAGTCTTGCATTTGACTCTTAATTTTACCAGTAAATTGAGCTTATATACTGAAATACAGTATTTAAAAATCTGTGACACTCAGGGCCATCTTTAACACAAGGCAAAAGGGGCAGCTGCACCAGGCCCAGTCATTCTTGTGGGGCCCAAAACAGCTGCCTCCCGAGCCCTGCACTGCCCCCAAATAGTTGATAAGTTGATTCGGGAGGGCCCAAGAAAGTGTTTGCCCAGGGTCCAATCAATATTATAGACAGCCCTGGTGACACTGTATTGATGTTGAATTTGAAAAGAGCAGCAACCTTGCTGATCTCACAGAATACCGCTGATTTTACAATTCAACATCAAATCAGTCTGACAGATTTCAAAATACTGTATTTCACTATATAAGCTGAGTTTACTGGTAAAAATAAGTGTCAAATGCAAGACTTCAGTGGGTGTAAAAAGATGTCCGCTTGCCGACTTCTAACTGTAGATGAGTGCAGGGTGTACCAACATGGCGGCGTCGAAACGTCACTTTCTTTACCAGATTCGCGTAATCTGACGGAACACCTGAGCTAAAGGCAGATGGATTCCACGGAGTAAATGATACATGAATCATCTGCCCTTGTTCAAGATGGCTAAAAATGCTATGGGGATGATTTTAAAAGTGATTTCTCAACAACATAAAGCACGGAGAGATGGATGGATGGGGAATTAGCTTTGAATCCTAAAAATTAATTAAACAGCGTTTTCAGTTTGTGGTGCTCCGCTTTAATGCCTAGAGAATTGAAAGTGATTGAAAAGTCTTGTTTTTTTTAAGTTAAAAATAACAAACATGCTGTACTTACCTGCTCTGTGTTGTGGATTTGCACAGAGCAGCCCGGATCCTCCCATTCTGTGCTCCTGGCCCCTCCCTCCTGTTGAGTGCCCCCACAGCAAGCAACTTGCCACCGATTCTCAATTGGATTTAGGTCTGGACTTTGACCTGGCCATTCTAACACATGAATATGCTTTGATCCAGAGGTGTAACTAGAACCTTCAGGGCCCCGGTGCAAGAAATTATGAAAGGCCCCCCTGGCCCCTGGCCAGGGCCCTTACCTCTTCCCACTGATCCTGGGGCCTTTACTCCTTTTGTGGGTCCCTTTATTATGGTCCCGCAGCAGGGTCCCATTCACAAGTTCTGCAGTGGGGCCCCCTTTCTGCCATCTTTGGGCCTCCCCATGGTGGTGAAATGCCAGGGCCCGGTCACAATTGCAACCTTTGCAATCCTAATTTTTTTTACCATTTCATTTTATTTCTTTTACAATTTTTGTCAATTTTTTTTAGGAGCTCTGTTGGGAGGCTTTGATGAGATATCAGGGGTCTAAACAAACCTCAGCCCTCAATCTCCATCTGTGTAGCCTCAGCTGCACAGAATGAATGGACAGGAATAGCTGTGCACGAGCCTCCCATTTATTCAGAAACGGAAGTATAGTAAAGACAGTTTACTATGCCTCAGTTATGAATGAACCAATTGGTACCAATCACTGACTCTGTCCATTCAGAAAAGGAAGGAGCTGGTAAATGACAAATTTACCGACCCGTTCCCATCTCTCCATCATGACTCATCTTCTACAGCAGCTGGCAGGAAAGAGGAGGGGGGAAGACAGCAGATCTGTGTGTGGGGGGGGGGGGCAGGGAGGCACACAGGGACCCTGGGAACAGCAGAAGACAAGTAACCTGGATAGAGGAAAATGGAGGAGATTGGGTCCTCTAAATGGCGCCCCCCGCCATCCCTCCTATTCAGGTGTACAAGGGAGGCACACGTGCCCCCCTGGAGCATAGGGCCCGGTCGCAATTGCAAACCCTGTAGTTACACCCCTGCTTTGATCTAAACCATTCCATTGTAGCTCTGGCTGTATGTTTAGGGTCGTTGTCCTGCTGGAAGGTGAACTTCCGCCCCGGTCTGAAGTCTTTTGCAGACTCTAACAGGTTTTCTTCTAAGATTGCCCTGTATTTGGCTCCATCCATCTTCCCATCAACTCTGACCAGCTTCCCTGTCCCTGCTGAAGAAAAACATCCCCACACCATGATGCTGCCACCACCATGTTTCACGGTGGGGATGGTGTGTTCAGGGTGATGTGCAGTGTTAGTTTTCCCCATACATAGCATTTTGCTTTTAGGCCAAAAAGTTCAATGTTGGTCTCATCTGGCCAGAGCCCCTTCTTCCACATGTTTGCTGTGTCCCCCACATGGCTTCTCGCAAACTGCAAATGGGAATTCTTATGGCTTTTCTTTCACCAATGGCTTTCTTCTTGTACTCACTTTTGTTGGCAGCGGTTTAGACATTAATGGCTGTGTGTTGAGTTATTTTGAGGGGACAGCAAATTTACACTGTTATACAAGCTGTACACTCACTACTTTACATTGTAGCAAAGTGTCATTTCTTCAGTGTTGTCACATGAAAAGATATGAAATAAAATAGTTACAAAAATGTGAGGGGTGTACTTACTTTTGTGAGATACTGTGTATACACACTGACCATACATTGTAATAAACGATACGCCTTTATCTTCCCTAACAGGAGTGAACACTCGGCGCCTTCCTATTATCTGATGCGGGACGGCACGCTGTGCTTTCAGTTTTTGCGCAGTGAGCGCCAATAACGCGCCCCCCGTTCTCCGCTCTGCTAATAAAACTCTTAGAAAGCATTTCACCACCTTTTCAATGTGTTTTACTTGGCCTGTTTGTAATTAATTTGATAGGGGGAAAGAAATGCTCTAAACTAATTAAAAAGGCTCCACTACAACAGCGGTATATTGCAGATTCAGATTGCTCTGGAATAAATTAAGATAAACACGATCTTCCTCTGTTTTACAAAGCGCTGCGCTTATCCTGATGCTGCTGTACTCTGTCTATGATCTCCCGGATGTGTCTTATGTAACCGCTCGTGGAAAGAGATATTAGTATTTTTCTGCATAGACTTTTTTTGTTTAAGGTGGAGCTGAAGTTTTATTGTTTATCTGACTTTTCAGTTAAAAAGAAAAGTGTATTTTTTTATTGAGCGTTTTTAGACTACAGGAACGCGGTCTTAAATACTGGTGTATGGCCAGTACCAGGACAGGTTCGTCCGCCCCCATTCTCTGCTCCCTTCCTCTGGCTGCCCATGGCGTCTACCGGTCGGTCAGGCACTTACCCAATCTAGGTGGCGGGTGTCCTCCAGCGTGGCAGGGTGTGGGCAGCGGCTCCAGGGAACTGGGATGTGGGCAGCTGCTCCAGGATGGTGGAGTGCAGGCAGTGGCTCCAGGGTCGGGGTGCGGCCAGCAGCTCCAGGGTGGTGGGGTGTGGGCAGTGGCTCCAGGGTGGAGGGAAGCGGGCAGCGGCTCCAGGGTGGCAGAGTGCAGGCAGCAGCTCCAGGGTCGGGGTGCAGGCAGCGGCTCCAGGGTGGCTGGGTGTGGGCAGGGGCCCCAGGATGGTGGGGTGCGAGCAGCGGCTCCAGGGTGGTGGGGTGCGGGCAGCGGCTCAAGGGTGACAGGGTGTGGGCAGCAGCTCCAGGGTGGTGGGGTGCGGGCAGCAGCTGCAGGGTGGCGGGGTGCGAGCAGTGGCTCCAGGGCGACGGGATGTGGGCAGTAGCTCCAGGGTGGTGGGGTGCGGGCAGCGGCTCCAGGGTGGTGGGGGGCGAGCAGCAGCTCCAGGGTGGCGGGGTGCGGGCAGCGTCTCCAGGGCGACGGGTGTGGGCAGCGGCTCCAGGGCGACGGGGTGTGGGCAGCGGCTCCAGGATGGCGGGGTGCGGGCAGTGGCTCCAGCAGCACCCTCCACGGCTCCACGTCAGGCGTCCAATAGAATCGTCTGACGTTTTGGCCACTTGGGAAATGGGTCTCAGACCCGCTTCCTAATTGGCGTGGAGGAGATTTAGTGTGAAAATAGTAAATATTCATTCAGTATCATCACACAACGGGGCCCACCCTTTTTCCTGGCTCTAATCATGTGCTTCAAACCCCCCCCCCCCCCATTGGAGGAATCCATAGTCTGGCGCCCTGCATGTAGATCAGGGGGCTGGACACATGGATGGGGGGCGGCGCCCGTGCGCCCCTAATGGACGGGCCGCCCCTGATGATATGTTTGTTGAGTCAGCTGTGGGAGGATGAGGTGAAGAGTTGGGTGCTGGAGCATGATGGCACAGCAGTAACTATCAGAGCAGACATAAAGCCAACGCCCGCTGCTTGCCAACCACTGATTTAGAGCGTGCAGGGAAAGGGTGTTCCCCAGCCCACCACTGCACCCAGGGCAGCTACCTCTCCTGTACAACCCTTGTCCCTGCATGTGACCAAAAAGTATGAAATTTGTTTGTTTTAACAACATCCAGGAGCCCCAGCTGCAGCATAGTTTACACTTTACAGAAGTGGAGGATGTTATAGCTACAAAAGGGGGAGAACTCCATATTAATGGCAATAAGGGAGAGGGACAACTCCTTATTAATGGCCTTAAGGAAGGGGGCAACTCCATATTAAAGTTAATGGGAGGAAGCACAATGGCATAATAATGGCCATTGGGGGGGGAGGGACTGACTATTAATGGCCATTGGGGGAGGGGTCAACTCCATATTAATGGCCTTATGAGAGAGGGGCAAATCCATATTGATGGCCATGGGAAGAGTGGGCAATTTGATATTATTAGCCATGGAGGGGGGGTGGGGAGAGGGCAGCTCCATATTAATTGCCATAAGGGAGAGGGCAACTCTATATTAGGGAGAGGGCAACTCCATATTAATGGCCATGAGGGAGGGGGGCAACTCTATATTAAAGGCCATGGGGGAGGGGGCAACTCCATATTAATGGCCATAGGGGGAAAGGAAAACTCCATATTAAGGGCCATAAGGGAGGGGGCCAATTCCATATTAAAGGTCATGGGGGGCAACTCCATAATAATGGTCATGGGGGTTAAGGGGGACAACTCCATATTATTGGTCATAATGGAGGGGGGAAACTCCATATTAATGGTCATGGGGGGGAGGGCAACTCCATATTAAAGGCCATAAGGGGGGGCAACTCTATATTAATATTTATGAGGGGGAAAGGGAAACTCCATATTAAGGGCCATAAGGGAGGGGGGCAACTCCATGTTAGCACCCATAAGGGAGGGGGGCAACCCCATGTTAATGGCCATAAGGCTGGTTGGTTGGCAACTCCATTCTATTGGCCATACGGGAGGGAGGCAACTCCATATTACTGCCCATGGGAGGGCAACTCCATATTATTGGCCATAAGAGAGGGGGGCAACTCCATAATTAAAGACATGGGGGGTCGGAGCAACTCCATAATAATGACCATGGGGAGGAGGAGGGCAACTCCGTATTATTGAACACGGGATAAGGGTCAACTCCCTATTAATGACCATATGGGAGGGGGGCAAATCCATATTAATGGCCATTGGAAGATTGGGCAATTTAATGGCCATTGAGAGGACAACTCCATATTAATGGCCTTAAGGAAAGAGGGGGGGTTCCAAATTAATGGCCAAGGGGAGAAGTTTCCAACTCCATATTAAAGGTCATGCGGGGAAGGAGCAACTCTATAATAATGGCGGGAGGGGAAATGCCATATTAATAATCATGAGGGGAGGGGGTGGGGGGGCAATGAGCATGATTTGGGAATGAGATGGCCAACAAGTTCATATGTCAGGGGTTCACACACTTTTGAGCCATGTGGTGTACATATCACCGGCTTTCAGCCATAGAGACAGAGATGTCTCCATTTCACACTCCAACAACCTCTTTACCACTCGAGGCTAATTAATGACAGAGCAGCCGCCAAATGAGCACAACTAATTCTCTATTGTTTACTCTTCCTTGGTGACTTTTTTGCTTTGAAATTCTAAATCATAATTTTCTATAATTTTATTTTAGGATCTTGTTTCAAATTTAAAAATTGTGGCCTACAACAGGCTTGTTGATTTTTAGCGGCTTACAGTATGTGCCACATCGTCCTCCAGGGTTTAGAAACCTCCCAACAATTGTAAGGGAACTTGGCTTGTCCTTGTTAGGGCTCTTTCATGCAGGGGGTGGGGGGGGGGGCGTGAAAAAAACAGGAGGCTGTACTGTGGTTTTACCACCCCTGGCCGCCCACTGAATTGTAACATTACAAACTGATAGAGCTGTACACAACCGCTCCTCCCAATATAAAGCCCGCAGCTTGCATCAGTGCTGAGGGCTCTTGAGAGGAGTACTGAGGCAGGGTGCTGTGATGTTGTCAAGCAGCTATGTACAGCACCCTGTAGAGAGTCTAAATATGTGTTCAATGTGTTCCTACTGTTGAACCAAGCAAATATAATGGGGGCATTTACACTGGCACCCCAACCACCCACCTGGTGCTGCCTCTGGATAATTCTAATGCACATGGTGTGATTTGGGTGTGCCCAGGCATACCCGCAACACACTGTGCGCACGCCTATGCTCCCACCAATATGTACAGCACCCTGCTGGCCCCTCCCATTAGTATGTACAGCACCCTGCCAGACGCTCCCAACCAGTGCCGGGACAAGGTCATCCAGCGCCCAGGGCAAAGATGCCAAACTGCGCCCCTTCCCCTGTTTATGATGTCCAAGCTTAGGATCCTACATCCAGTAAACCATTGCCCCCAGGGCGACCGCCCCTCCCGCCCACCCCTTGTCCTGGCCCTGCTCCCACCACTGAATGCAGTACTCTGCTGGCCCCTCCCACTATGTACAGCACCCTGCTGGCCCCTCCCACCACTATGTACAGCACCCTGCTGGTCCCTCCCACTATGTACAGCAACCTGCTGGCCCCTCCCACCACTATGTACAGCACCCTGCTGACCCCTCCCACCACTATGTACAGTACCCTGCTGGCCCCGCCTACCAGTATGTACAGCACCCTGCCGTCCTCTCCCACCAGTATGTACAACACCCTGCTGGCCCCTCCCACCACTATGTACAGTACCCTGCTGGCCCCTCCCACCACTATGTACAGCACCCTGCTGGCCCCTCCCACCACTATGTACAGCACTCTGCTTGCCCCTACCACCACTATGTATAGCACCCTGCTGATCCCTCCCACCACTATGTACAGTACCCTGCTGGCCACTCGTACCAGTTGTGACAAACACGGGTATCAGATCGCTGCCCTCCTCACCGAAGATTTCCCAGTTTGCGGGCCCACCGTCTAAATGCCAGCCGTCTGCTAATTCAAACAATTAACCCTTTCTCTGCCACCACTAACCTTTGATCTGGAGTGTTAGGTCTCCAACAATTTAGCAAAACCAGTATTTCAGAATAATCACCTGTAATATACGTTGTCACCGCAGACAGGTATATCCAGATGCGTAATTTTAAAAAACAGTAGCGCTCTTCAGAGGAACAGATTCGTAATAGCTGCATTAAGAGCTTTAGGGACAAGGTTAACACTTTTCAGAATAAGATTTATAAATGAAACGGTCAAGTTTTAGGTGCAGTAAAATATTTACAGGAAAATAAAGAAGGTTTCAAAGCAATGAGACAAAATAATATAAAGCAACAAAGAACAGAAGGGAGCTGCTTGCGTTTTAAATGTCCGTGACTAATCAGTGTTTCGAAGATGATTTCCTGGTTCTCTGATGTTGCTTCATTGATGGAAATTGAGAACTGGAAATTGATCTTAGCAGTCCCTTTTTCTCTGGTTGACAAGGGGTGGGGCCATATGCCCCTGACCACTCTCATGAGTGAGGCGGGTTCTTAGGCTGAATGTCCAGGCGGGCCTTTGAGACACACGCTTTCCTAATTCACACGTTTTGTATGAAAAATATTTTGTGTTTGGGCCGCCCGGCAAATTTCACATTAAGAAATTCAATCTCATCATATATAGGGCTTTAAATTAAGTCCACACATGAATGTGCTGTGACATTCAGGGACCCTGGGGAGGGAATACACTAGTTCTGTCTCTCCTGTGGTTCAAAAAGTGTGATGTCTACACAGGGCTAGTGCAAGGATTTTTGACACCCTAGGCGAAGCCTAATTTTGCCGCCCCATTGGCTCCACCCCTGACCCCACCCACGTATACGATGGAGGTGGTGGAGGTGGAGATTTTTACAGCTCCTCTCTACCTATTTCTTTACCTGTGGTCCACGGGCCTGCACCTGTGCCTCTGGACCCAGCCTAAAGACAAATAATGGTGGCACCGGCTCCCTTCCTTATGGCAGCCGTGGTCCGCAGGTATATGGACAGGCTGGGGTAGTATATGAACAGGCTGGGATAGTATATAGACTGGCTGGGGTAATATATGGACAGACTGGAGTAGTATATGGACAGGGGCTGGGCGCCCTGGGCCACAGTGCGCCCTGGGCCACAGTGCGCCCTAGGCGGCCTCCTACTCTGCCTAGTGGTAGAGCTAGCCCTGGTCTACACTCATTTTGTACCGTACGAACTGCGGCCTCCGAATATGTACATTTTGTCATTATGTTAAGTTCCTAGCTGGAATTATGACTTTATGTACATTTTTCTACCTTTTCATGTTGATTTCAGGGTTACTCAAAAGGTCATAGCTGGCTATAAAGATTTATAGCCCTTTCCCTATCTAGACCTGTCGAGGGATCTGATTTAGGGATTTATGATCAGCTTGCAACAACATTTCCTTAGACTTGGTGCCTGTTCAAGGCCCTGAAATTCCTAAGTTGTTGGGGGGGGGGGGGGGGTGAGGAGTTTTGTCCTACATTCAAACTGTAATGGCTGACTGTCACAAAATGGCTGTGTGGTTTGTGTGTCCCTGCCTGTGATATCATTACTTTGTGTGTGTCTCACATGTGATATCATCACACCAGTATGTACAGCACCCTGCCGGCCCCTCCCACCAGTATGTACAGCACCCTGCCGGCCCCTCCCACCAGTATGTACAGCACCCTGCTGGCCCCTCCCACCAGTATGTACAGCACCCTGCAGGTCCCTCCCACCACTATGTACAGCACCCTGCCGGCCCCTCCCACCAGTATGTACAGCACCCTGCCGGCCCCTCCCACCACTATGTACAGTACCCTGCTGGCCCCTCCCACCACTATGTACAGCACTCTGATGACCCCTCCCACCACTATGTACAGCACTCTGCTGGCCCCTCCCACTACTATGTACAGCACCTTGCTGCCCCCTCCCACCACTATGTATAGCACCCTGCCGACCCCTTCCACCAGCCATGATCTGCCTGCATTGCATAAAGAAGCAGATTTCATTTCAGTTTGAGACGATGATCTCTCCTGTCACACATTCTGGTGGAAGGAAGAAGGCAGAAGAATCCTCCAGCTGAATTATCTGCTTATAAAATGATTTAAAAAGCATTTGCGTATATCGGTTATTTTGAGAACCAATTAAGGAAGACCGTAGATGGCGGCGGAGAGAGGCTAAGCGCCCACATCTGTGATTACAATGTTTACTACAATTACCGGAATGACCTTTATTTGGTTACACGTGTGCTGGGAAAGTGATAATGTAGAAATAACTCCGGAAATGGAAGCATCGGGCGGGATAGAGCCAAATTAGCCTCTTTAGCGCACGGTGTTATAGGCGCGGTGTAGCTTGCTGAGCGCAGATAATTGGGGAGCTCCGTCGATCGCAACGACCGCTGGAGAAATTGATGTTTAAAAAAATTTCCATCATCTAACAGTGACAGGTTTCCCTAGAAAAAAATTTCTGGAATGCGGTTAAAAGTGACTTAAAATAATCCACATAAAAAAAGAAAATTGATAATATTATCAAGAACAATATGTTCGGGATAGCCAATCAGATTTGTAGAGCCACAAGGTGAGAGGCCGCACCCCAAACCCGCTAATCCATGTCTTTATGGACCTTGCTTTGTGCATTTGGTGGAGGGGGGGGGGGGTTATGGTGTGGGGTTGTTTTTCAGAGGTTGGGCTTGACCCCTTAGTTCCAGTGAAGGGAACTCTTAAGGCGTCAGCACACCAAGACATTTTGGACAATTTCATGCTCCCAACTTTGTGGGAACAGTTTGGGGATGGCCCCTTCCTCTTCCAACATGACTGCCCACCACTGCACAAAGCAAGGTCCATAAAGACATGGATGAGCGAATTTGGGGTGGAGGAACTTGACTGGCCTGCACAGAGTCCTGACCTCAACCCGACAGAACACCTTTGGGATGAATTAGAGTGGAGACTGCGAGCCAGGACTTCTCATCCAACATCAGTGCCTGACCTCACAAATGTGCTTCTGGAAGAATGGTCAAACATTCCCATAGACACTCCTAAACCTTGTGGACAGCCTTCCCAGAAGAGTTGAAGCTGTTATAGCTGCAAAGGGTGGGCCAACTCAATATTGAACCCTAAGGAGTAAGGCTGGGATGGCATTAAAGTTCATGGGTGTGTAAAGGCAGGTGTCCCAATAATTTTGGTAATATAGTGTATGTAATATACAGATGTAGAGTGCCGGTGTCAGCGCTATATAATGTACAGAGTGTATATTGCACAGAGCTTTCTTTTGGTGGTATTTGATCACCACAGCGTTTTTTACTTTTTGTGCTATAAACAAAAAAGTTTGACATTTTTTGAAAAAAAAAACCAAAAATAATATTTTTTACTTTCTGCTATAAAACATATGCATATTATTTGTAAAAACAAAAAACAAACAATAAGCGTATATTGATTGGTTTGTGCAAAAGTTATAGCGTTTGGATTTTTTTTTTTTATACTAGTAATGGCGACAATCAGCGACTTATAGCGGGACTTCGATGTTGGAGCAGACATTTTGACACTAACTGACACTTTGTGGGAACCAGTGACACTAATAGAGTGATCAGTGCTAAAAATATGCACTGTCACTGTACTAATGACACTGGCTGGGAAGCGGTTACCATCTAATGTGATCAAAGGGTTAAATGTATGTCTAGTAGACATGTGCATGGCCGAAAAAATTGTTCGTTTTTATTTTCGTTCAATTCGTTTTTTTATTTCTTTTTTTTTTTGGAAATTCAGGAATTTGAACATTTCGGAAATTCGGAATTCAAAATTCAGAAATTCAAGAATTCGGTAATTCGAAAATGGCAAAATTTGAAATTCAGAAGTAAAAAATCCAAAATTTTGAAAATTCAGGAATTTTGAAAATTTGGAAATTCGAAAATAAGAAAGAAGATCTGAAAATTTGAAATAATAAGTAACTAATAAATAACTTAAATTATAGTTATTGGAATTTCCTTTCAAATTTGGCTGTTAGTGAACGTAAATGTAAAATTTATCATTAACAGTCAAATTTTAAAGGAAATTTCAATACCAATGATTTAATAGTTAGTCTAATAGTTAAGTTATTATTAGTTAGTTATTTCTGATTTTCAAATTATCTGTTTTTTCAAATTTGTGCATTTTCGAATCTCCGAATTTTTGGATTTTCTGCTTTTCCCATTTTTAAATTTCGGATTTTTCCATTTTTCGAATTACCAAATTTTCTAATGCAACATAGCAAAAATTTGGAAAAATTCAGAAATTCGTCCGAATTAACAAATTTTGAAAAATTTGTTAAAAAAAACAAGTTCGCAACAAAATGAATTGCACATGTGTAGTGCCTAGCCAGTGTCTATCTGTACTATGTGGGGCATTCACTTGCTTTGCAGGGAAACAAAATCCATCACATCCCCGCTGACAGGACGGAGGTCTGCAATGTTTTCATAGGCAGAGCTCCATCCAGTGTGTTTCCTCGGGTGCTGGCGGACGTCCATTGGCACCCCCTGATCGGCTTGTGCTGTGACTAATCACGGCACAGTTGGCACACCCCCTACCCAGAGGTGCAGAATCATCAGAGGTGCAGAATCGTGTACTGTACACAGTGGGGAAAATAATGATTTGCAGGTTTGGGAAGTTTGTCCCACTTACAAAGAAATGAAGGGTCTATAATTGTTATCATAGGTGCATTTTATATGTAGAAGTCACGAGAGGCGTGACGTAACGCGTAGGGCGTGAGCGCAGGTGAATTCAGATTGAGGAACCCAAGGGAACGAGCTCGCAGCTCGTGGATATATGCTGAATTTTTATTTTCAAATGTGAGTGTTTTTTATGCTTATTTAAATAAATCACCTTTTTTTAAAAAAACTCTACTGCACTATGGAATCTGTTCAACACCTTCGTTCCACATATACTGGGAAATGAATGATTGAGAACATACGCAGTTGAACTGACAACACCATAGGAGGAAAAGAGAGGTCGTTGTAATTAAAGAGGGAGACCCCTGGTGGAGAAACAGTGGAGTCACAACACCCTAAAGTAAAGATACCTTTAGGTGCTATTGCCCTAGCACACTCAGGTGTGAGCATTTAAAGGAGCACTCAATAGATCACAGTCACCACTTTATGCATTTTTCATCACTTTGAAATCATTCATCACTTAAGACCGGTGGAAGGACACTTGAGCCAAGAAGATCGGTCTAAGGGAAAGCAACCAAGTAGAAGTAGAAAACTAGGACGGCACTTATGCACTTTCTGTTTATGCACACTTTTTGCACATTAACCGCTTGCCGACCGCTGATCGGCATTTTACGGGGACAGAGTGGCTCTTTAAGGCAAAAGGCTGTCATATGGCGGTGGCTGCCAGATCGCGCACAGTGAGCGCGCGCCGCCGGAGGCGCGCCCGCGCGCTTACTGTGTCCAGGGAGGGCCAGGGAGCGGGTGTGGTGGATTCGATCTCCGCCGGCTACCCGCGATGCCCCCCTCCCGGAGTGAAAGAACGGAGGTCCGTGTAAGTAAACACGGACCTCCGTTCTGTGAGGGGGGGAAGGACTGTGATCACAGCCTTCCTCTACATGGAAGCTGTGATCACTTCCCTTCCCCAGCTAGGGCAGCCCCCATACAGTTAGAACACGCCCAGGGAACACAGTTAACCATTAGAGCGCCCCCTGCAGGTTAACCCCTTCACTGCCAATGGCATTTACACAGTAATCAGTGCATTTTTATAGCACTGATCGCTGTATAAATGCCAATGGTCCCAAAAAAGTGTCAAAATGGTCCGACATGTCCGCCCCAATATCGCAGTACCGCTAAAAATCGCAGATCACCGCCATTACTAGTAAAAAATAAAAAATAAATAAAAACCCCAGAAATTAATTCTCATCATCCGTAAACGCGACCACTTTTGCGCAAACCAATCAATAAACGCCGATTGCGATTTTTTTAATCACAAATATGAGGAAGAATATAAATCGGCCAAAACCGATGAAAAAAAATGTTTTTTTATATTTTTTTTTGGATTTGTATTTTGGCAAAAAGTAAGAAATTTGTTTTTTTTTTTTGCAAAATTGTCTCTCTTCTTTTGTTTATAGCGGCGATCAGAAATGACGCAGCGGTGATCAAATACCACCAAAAGAAAGCTCTATTTGTGGGAAAAAAAGGACGCAAATTTCGTTTGGGTACAACGTCGCACGACCACGCAATTTTCAGTTAAACCGAAGCAGTGCCGAATCGCAAAAAGGGCTCTGGTCCTAAAGGGGGAAATCCTTCCGGTCCTTAAGTGGTTAAGCTATTGGACTTTTTAATTTTATTGAATGGTGTCCAGCCTCGAGACACAATAGTACTGTTAAACCGAATACTGTTTTTTTTTATCATTCTGTGCACAAAATTGTTTGTCAGGGAGGTTTCATATCAGTGTCCAGCCTTGAAACGCACATTACTGGTTTTACAATCAAATTTGTTATATATGCACTGTTGGTCACTTTTATATTTGATTATTAATAATTTTGTTTGATTTATGGATTATACACATTATGCTATAGTTTGATCTGTGACGAGCGCTAAGAATATCAACCAAAAATCCAGAAAAAAACACGATACAAATGTTGTAAATGGAGTTGCAGTTCAGTGAGTAAAATAAGTATTTGATCCCCTACCCACCAACAATAATTCTGCCTCCCACAGGCTGGCTATAATAGGTGCTCATGTGGTCCTGTCAATGTAAGAAGGAGCTCCTAATGACAACTCATTTGTATAGAAGACTCCTGTCCACAGAATCTCTTTCTTCCATTCAAACCTCCTCATCATGGGCAACACCAAAGAGCTGCCAAAGGACGTCAGGGACAAGATTGGCACAAAAAGGCACACAAGGGCGCACTGGCCTACCGCATTATCCTTGATAATTTTTATTTAGTAAAAATCATAAAAACATACTCACAAACAGCTCGTGTAACAGGCATATACAGTATTGGAGTGGGTAACATCCATTCAACCGTCTCCTACTGGTAACCTGGATGGACTGGCTGACGCGTTTCAAGGCCGTAGCCTCTTCATCAGAGCCTCAAGATTGCCACAAGGCTGGAATGGGCTACAAGACCATCAGCAAGAAGCTTGGTGAGAAGGAGACAACTGTTGGAGGGATTATTCACAAATGGAAGAAATGCAAAATAATCATCAATCGCCCTCGGTCTGGAGCTCCATGCAAGATTTCACCTCATGGGGTGAGGATGGTCATGAGAAAAGTGAGGGATCCGCCCAGAACTACACAGGAGGAGCTTGTGAAGTATCTCAAGGCAGTTGGGACCGCAGTCACCAAACAAAGCGTTGGTAACACAATGGATTGAAATCCTGCAGCGCCCGCAAGGCCCCCCTCCTCAGGAAGGCACATGTACAGCTCATCTGAAGTTTGCCAATGAACATCTAAATGATTCAGAGGATTGGGAGAAAGTGCTGTGGTCAGATGAGACCAAAATTGAGCTCTTTGGGATTAACTTGACTCGCCGTGTTTGGAGGAAGAAAAATGCTGACTTTGACCCTAAGAACATCATCCCTACAGTCAAGCATGGAGGTGGAAACATGATGCTTTGGGGCTGTTTCTCTGTTAAAGGTACCGACTGACTCTGCCGCATTGAGGAGCCAATGGACGGACCCATATATTGTAAAATCTTGGATGAGAACCTCCTTCCCTCAGCCAGAACACTGAAGATGAGTTGTGGATCGGTCTTCCAGCATGACAATGATACAAAACTTACCGCCAAGGCAACAAAGGAGTGGCTCAAGAAGAAGCACATTAAGGTTTACTGAAACAACACTCCAGACCTTAATCCTATAGAAAATGTATGGAGGGAGCTGAAACTTTGAGTTGTCAAACGACAGCCAAGAAACCATAAGAATTTAGAGAAGATCTGTAAAGAAGAGTGGATCAAAATCCCTCCTGAGTTGTCTGCAAACCTGGCAACCAACTACAAGAAACGTCTGACCTCTGTGCTTCCCAAGAGATCAAATACTTATTTTACTCACTGAACTGCAACTCCATTTATAAAATTTATATCATGTGTTATTTCTGGATGTTTGGTTGATATTCTGCCTCTATCATATAAAAGGCACCTATGATAAAAATTATTGATCCTTCATTTCTCTGGAAGCCGGGCAAACTTACAGAATCAGCAAGGTATTAATTAATTATTTTCCCCACTGTATATACATGATTCAGCACAGAACGGCTGTAAATCTGCTATAGGTCGTTAACTGGATACGGTACATCATAGAGATCGCCTTTGTATTTAGGCTTAACCTGATGATATATCGTAGCAAAGAAATGTATCATAACAAGAGTATTATTATTATTATATTTATACAGGATTTATATAGCACCAACACTTTGCAAAGCGCTTTACAACATGAGGGCACCCAGCAGTGCTGCCAACCTACCAGATTGAAATTTACTGACACGACACCCACAATTTACTGGAACAGCCAAGTTTTTACTGGCATTTCCAAACGTTACAAAATTACAGTTTTAAGTGAAAATTTCAGCATTTAGGCTACACATAAGTATAATATGCAGTTATAAATGTGATTTAAGGTAGGTAAAAAGGCAAAAAACATATTTTTTATTTTATTTTAGAAATAGTAAGTAGCTCAGGGACAGCATTCAGAAGGGCAAGAAATTAGAACGGGCAGCACACACATATAAAAAAAAATGACACTCAGTGACACTGGCAGCAGCACAGTCACAGTGACCGTCTCTCTCCACGCTAGGCGGTCCCTTCAGTCCCACTCCTGGCTTGCCTTGCTCCCATAGGCGTGCACAAAGGGTGTGCCAGGTGTGCCTAGGCACACCCTAATCAGCCTGTGCTGCTCAGGTTTCCCCTGCTGCTTGGCTGCAGAGAAGGAGACTGGGGAATCTCTGTCCCCAGTCCCTTTCTCTGCCCCAAATGTGACACATCAGGGGTATGTGGGGTTCCTAAAAAACTGTAAAAAAAAAATGATAATAAATTAAAAAATATTGTAAATTTTTTTTAAAAATTGTAAAAAAAGCAATAATAAAATAAAATAAAAATAAACTACTAACAACAACATCTGTCCTACTGACACTGTCCACTGCTCTACAGACACTGCCCATTGCTGCCATACTGCTATATATATATGGGGTGCTCACCCTAACTTAATAGGCTATTGCTTTGCTCCCATCCTGCAGATTCCGGCCGCTCCCTTGCACTATGACATCACACGACATGCTCAGGCACAGCCACTGCCAGACCCATCAGCGCTAGGGTTGCCACATCATCCCTTTAATCCAGGACACATATTAATTACACAGGATGTTCTGTGGCTGATTAAGGTGGTAATTAAACTCACTTGGTGCCTTATTTGCATTAAATTAGCCTCAGAACAACAACCTGTGTAATTCATATGTGTCCTGGATTAAAGGGATAATGTGGCCACCCTAATCAGCGCTACCCCAACACACTGTAGCAGGCACTCAGATGGTCTCGGCCGGCTCCAGACCCGAACTTCACATGCGTAGTTCCTAGCAGAGCGTCACAGCCATATTGTTTAAAGGCAAACTTTTCATCTTACTGCCATTTACTGGCAGGAGAAAAGTGCCCATTTATTACTGGCTGCCAGTAAAAATACTGACGGTTGGCAACACTGGCACTCAGTACAGTAAGAATACAATTCAATGAGAGAGGAATCAGAGGCTCATTAGAGCTTACAAGGTGCAGCCCCTGCGGTCCTAGGGCAGCGACCCATCCAGCCTGTCCTAAAGATTGCAGCGGTGCATTCAAGTCTCTGAATTGCCTTCACTTTACAGAGTGAGGCAACAAAACAGAAGAAGCATTGTTTCCATCGCATCTCATTACCACCAAATCTCCGAGGGAGAAAATATTTACCAAACAGAGGAGCCCACACACATATGGCGGCGGGGCCCGCTTTCTGAGAGATGACTGGGGGGGCCAAGACAGCTGTATATTGTTCCTCGCACTTCATGAGCCGAGCGCAGCGCTGTGACAGGGTGCTAAAATCTACATGGGGTGAGGATATTGTTTCCATGCGGCACCGCCGCTCATGGCAACAATAAAGGAACTACTACAGCGTCCAAAAAACATTGCAAAATCACCAAATCCACAGCGTTCCCCTTTACCAGCTCACCTCCCACCCCTGTGCACCCCCATTACTCTA
>BLSH010320800.1:38286-65105 GCA_018402905.1 Glandirana rugosa | reverse complement strand
TCCCCCCCCCCCCCCCCCAGTATTGTTCCTTTGTTTTGATATTAGTCTTTGATTTATGGCATGTTCTCTTATTGTTTAAAATCAGTTTTTATTGAAAGTACTAATAAATATATTGTTATTTATATCAACTATTCATACTATAATTCTTGAGAGTAGGCGCATAAATTGGGGCAGGCTGGTAAGGGCCCCAGAGTATTACTTTGCCCAGGGGCCCATGATGCTATCAAGACGGCCCTGCCACTGACTCTAGCTGTGGGCCAGATAAAATCTAGTAGAAGGGCCAGCTGTGACCCACGGATCATAGTTTGGAGTTCCCCACTTTAAAGGAACCTGATTGAACGGTAATAATGGATCACCCATGGCTGACTTGTCTTTGGAGGTGAGGGTTCCGGAGTGCGGTTAGCACGTCTGCCTTGTAGCACTGAGGTTCTCGGTTCGAATCCCAGCCAGGGCACTATATGCATGGATTTAGCATTTTCTCCTTGTGCTTGTATTGGTTTCCTTGGGGGGGGGGGAGGGTTCTGACACCCCAAAGACATGATGGTGGCTTACTGGGCTAATATCTATATCAGGGGTCCTCAAACTATGGCCCTCCAGTTGTTCAGGAACTACAATTCCCATCATGCCTAGTCATGTCTGTGAATGTTAGAGTTTTACAAAGCCTCATGGGATGTGTAGTTCCGCAACAGCTGGAGGGCCGTAGTTTGAGGATGCCTGATCTATATTGACCCTACTATGTGGATGCCTATGAGGTAAGGTCCTTAGATTGTAAGCTCCTTGGTGGCAGGGGCTGATGTGAATGTACAATATATAAAGTACTGCGTAAATTATCGCCGCCATATAAATGCCTGTAATAATTAATAATAAAGCGGCGTTGCTGCTGCATAATGTATGTGATTATGATTACCTTCCTTCCCATAAATAATTCACATGTTTGAATAGCTGTAAGTGTTGGAGACCCGCAGATACCCTTTAAGAAGTACCCCGCCGCGTCCTCTCAGGTATTAAGCATCCTGATAAGTTCATGAAATGATAAGAATGTTTATTACAGACAGATCCTGATGCTTCATTCTCAGATGATGGCAAACAACTTTACAACCGATCACACTTAAAAACATAGAAGCGTGGCAATTATCCACCTGCACAAGACACTTCACCTCTCCGAGAAGCCGTTATATGGAGGAATAAGCACCTTTCAGGTCCTTGATGATTATTAAAAAAAGCAAATTCTGAGCTAATTTCATGCTCAGCCTGCTACAGTGAGCTCTATAGTTAAAGGACGCTTACCCACCCAGACATTTCATACATAAACCAAAGGAGCTTACACTCTAATGTCCCCACCAGAGTCACACAATATTTTATTATTATACATTTATATAATGCTGACATATACCGCAGTGCTGTACAGAGACATATATGAGCCAAGAATGTCTTGATGTGCCATCTCTACCCATTTAATGGATGCCCTGTAAGAATGAATTAACCACTTCAGCTCCAGAAGGTTTTACCCCCCTTGTCTTTGTACTCCTCACCTGGTTGCCGCCACACATGCTTGACACCATCTGAACCAAATAAGTTTATCTTGGCCTCATCAGACCACAGGGCATGGTTCCAGTAATCCATGTCCTTAGTCTGCTTGTCTTCAGCAAACTGTTTGTGGGCTTTCTTGTGCATCATCTTTAGAAGAGGCTTCCTTCTGGGATGACAGCCATGCAGACCAATTTGATGCAGTGTGCGGCGTATGGTCTGAGCACTGACAGACTGACCCCTTCAACCTCTGCAGCAATGCTGGCAGCACTCATACGTCTATTTCCCAAAGACAGCCTCTGGATATGACGCTGAGCAGGTGCACTCAACTGCTTTGGTCGACCATGGCGAGGCGCTGTTCTGAGTGGATCCTGTCCTGTTAAACCGCTGTATGGTCTTGGCCACCGTGCTGCAGCTCAGTTTCAGGGTCTTGGCAATCTTCTTATAGCCTAGGCCATCTTTATGTAGAGCAACAATTCTTTTTTTCAGATCCCCAGAGAGTTCTTTGCCATGAGGTGCCATGTTGAACTTCCAGTGACCAGTATGAGAGAGTGAGAGCGATAACACCAAATTTATCACACCTGCTCCCCATTCACACCTGAGATCTTGTAACACTAACGAGTCACATGACACCGGGGGAGGGGGATTACTAATTGGGCCCAATTTAGACATTTTCACTTAGGGGTGTACTCACTTTTGTTGCCAGTGGTTTAGACATTAATGGCTGTGTGTTGAGTTATTTTGAGGGGACAGCAAATTTACACTGTTATACAAGCTGTACTCTCACTACTTTACATTGTAGCAAAGTGCCATTTCTTCAGTGTTGTCACATGAAAAGATAGAATAAAATATTTACAAAAATGTGAGAGGTGTACTTACTTTTGTGTGATAATGTATATTTTACCAACCCAGCTTATCTCCTGACCTTTGCTACCGCCTGCTCCTTTAATTGCCATCTCGCTGATCTGCTGCTGACCCTGGCCTGCATCCTGACTTTGCCCTCACCTACAGCATTTCTTCACACATGCCTAAAACTTTTGCACAGTACCAGGGGAGGGCTGGCAGCCATAGGCCTGGGGGGCAAGTCCAGTCAAGTGGCCCATTGAACCACTGAATCAGCTCACCATCCATGCCCACCCAATGGGCCTAGCGGGATCCATGGTAGGGCCGGCCCTGGGCACCCCCCCCCCCCTTTGCCTGCAGTTAGTTGGTGGCTGCGCCCCTGGGCCCTATTTCCTTCCACCACAAGAAAAAAGTGTGAGCGGGCAGCAGCCATCGGCCATTTTAAATGTAAGTTAGGGTGGTCTGATGGGCAATTGCCATCCTTCCCCCTGGGCCAGCCCTCCCCTGCACAGTACTATATCATTTTGTAGTTCAGCCGCAATGAGAAAGCGCTAATTTATTTCCTTGGATTATGCACAGATTATTTTCCTGTTTGCTTCGTTCTGAGGATGCAAATAAAAACAACATGCAAATAGTATGCAAATTGATGAGAGCAAGTCAATTAACCACCTAGGTTGTTTTCATTTACTCAGAAGATTGGAAGTGACAGGAAATCTTCAGACTCGAAGTTCCACGTGCATACATGCAGATGAGATATCATGTCATGGAGATTGGCTGTACCTGGAGGATTCAAAGGGTAAAATTTGAAGACACTCACAGTAGTTTGCTAAGGAATAATATTGTGATTGGAGCTGTCTGTCTTACTCAGTAGTGTCTCTAAAAGCAGTGTTCATATATCACACCACCATGACAAATGCTGGACTTGCTGCTCTACTGCTGGCTGCCAAGTCAACCACTGACGAGTCCTGTGCTTGATATCATACTGATCAAACCCTGATGAAGAGGGGGGAGTTCGGGCCCATGAAACATGTTGGCTTCTCCATTTGATCTTCTACCTGATCTTTATGGAAATTGAATTCAATCTGGGCTGTTTATTTGTGGTGTGGAGCAATCTTAGATCCATTGATCTGGTGGCAATAGCATAGTATAACTTATGGGTCTCCAAACCTTCTAAACAAAAGGCCAGTTTACTGTCCTTCAGACTCTAGGGGGACCAGACTGTGGCCATTGGGAGTAGAAAATGTCCTGGCATCAGTAGGACTACACAATGCACATCTTTGGTGTCACTGGGAGGAATCGTGGCCCCATTGTTGGTGTCACTGGGAGGAATCGTGGCCCCATTGTTGGTGTCACTGGGAGGAATCGCGGGCCCATTGTTGGTGTTACTGGGAGGAATCATGGCCCCATTGTTGTTGTCCCTGGGAGGAATCGTGGCCCCACTGTTGATGTCACTGGGAAGAATCTTGGCCCCATGGTTGCTGTTACTGGGAGGAATCATGGCCCCATTGTTGCTGTTACTGGGAGGAATCATGGCCCCATTGTTGCTGTTACTGGGAGGAATTGTGGGCCCATTGTTGGTCTCACCTGGAGGAAATACTGCCCCAAGGCCAGGGGCGGCCTGTCCATTGAGGGCGCACAGGCCCCGCCCCCCTCTATCCACACCACCCCCTATATGAATAGATAGATTCATGCATAGCACGACCCACCCATGACTTTCGTACACTGAATCGCCTCTCTGACAATCAGAAAGCATGGGTCTGATACCCGTTTCTCGATTGGCTGAAAGGTCAGGCGATCCTATTGGACACCTAGGAGGAGGAGGAGGGAGATGCACGGGGGAAGCCTCACTGATTCACACCACAGGAGGAGGAAGAAAGCTGCCACAAGTTGGACACTCTGCCCTCTCACCCGCTTCCTAGATGGGGTAAGATTGATGTCCTGACTGTCCTCCTGGGGGGGTTGCCACTGCCAGCCGACCGACCAGGGGGTAACTGTTTGCCGCCCCCCCCCCCAAAAGAAAAACCCACCAGCCGCCACTGCTCAAGAGCTAGATAAAAGAAAGCAAAGGGTCGCATCTGGCCCCCAGGCCACAGTTAGGAGACCACCGGTATCACAGGACCACAGTGTAGTGGTCCCTTACATTAGAGTTCACTGTACTGCCCCTTTACATCGGTGATCAGTGTAGTGCCCCCTTACATTGCATGGTTGCATTGGTTATCAGTCATGGTGCCACTTTATATAGGAGGTTAGTGTAGTGCCCCCTTATATTGGAAGTCAGCGAATGGCCCTGTCAGGAAGAGCATGCCAGCAAACAAGATGGCTCCTCTGGGCAGATTCCTATTCGCGGCTGTTCACATTCACTTAGAAGATGTTCATACGCTCATGCTTGCATGTGTGCATATTTGCGGTTATGTAAATGCAAAAGTGCACATGCACATGCACATCCTGTGACAGATGTTGGCACCAAATGAGCGTGAAACAACGTACCTGCACACCACCGGAGACCTGCTCCCACTGTGATTGGGCACAGCGGGAGCAAATCAACGGGTCTGGCATCCGTGCTGTCTGCCGGCCACCCACGATCGTTCGCAGGAGAGGCAGGCCGTCATTCTGTCACAGAGGAAGAGAGAGATCTGTGATTTCTGCTAATCAGGAACACAGATCTCTTTCTTCCTCCAGTCAGTCCATCCCCCACACAGTTGGAAAGCACTCCCTAGGAGCACAGTTAACCCTTTGATCGCCCCTGATGTTAAACCCTTCCCTGCCAGTGTCATTTATAAAGTACTCAGTGCATTTTTTTTTGTACTGATCACGGTATTGGTGTCACTGGTACCCAAAAAGTGTCACTTAGTGTCCAGTTTGCCCGCCGCAATGACGCAGTCCCGCTAAAAATCGCTGATCGCTGCCATTACTAGTAAAAATAAAAATAAAAATCCAATAAAAATATCCCATAGTTTGTAGAGGCGATAATTTTTGTACAAACCAATCAATATAGGTTAATTGGGATTTTTTGTTTAACAAAAATATGTAGCGCCCCCTAGTTAGGTAGGAGCTAGGGAGGGTTTGTTTGGTAAGGTGAGGAAAATTTGGTCAGGCCTGACTGAGTGCAGGCCTGATTGTTTTTGTTTCCAGGCTGGGAGTGGCTCAGTTAGGACTGGGTGATTCACAGATGAGGTCACCAGGACCTCCCACTTCTTTCCAGAAGCTGATGGAGTATTCTGGACAGAGAGCTGGGAGGTAGGTGTAGCCATCTGGGGTATTCTAAGGAGCCCTGACCAATCCCCAGTCTGGATTGGCAGGGGGCAGGCCTCCTAAAATACCAAGGGTCAGCCCAGTGTGGAAGGAGTGAGTTTGGGTGGAAGAGCTGGAATGTAGCTAAGGCCTCATCTGGGAGCCCGCAATCTGGGGGGTGACCTTGAGGCCTGGGACTCGGGTGTATCCAGGAGGACAGTGAGATCCTGGAGGAGAAGCACAAGGGAGTAGGAGAGCAACAGATAGTGCTACAGGAGAAGCTCAGCAAGGAGTCCATCAGTGGTCGGTGAGTGACACACACCCTGGAAAGCTGTAGAGGCATGCCGGAGTGGATTGGGGGTGAGAGACAATCTACAAAGGATGCAGAAGTCAGTAAAGGACTGTGGTGTCATGGTGGTAGTGGAGAACGCCATCACAGCTGAAGTGGCTGACATGGCTTAAAGCAAGAGAATGGGCTGGGTGTAGTAGTCCATCAAGACCATCTAGCACAGTAGTATTTTTCTACACAAACGGGGGCCAACTGTCCCTACCTGTAATGGGTGGTTCAGAGGTCCTGCTCTCAACATGGCAGGCCTCACCATGTGCTAGTCAGGCTGAAGAAACGTTGGAGGCCTAGCAAATTTCCTTCTGGGCCTCACGTGGAGAAAAGTTCTGTGCAGGAGAGAGGAACTGGAAGCAAGTGATGTGCTGGAGGAAGAGATGGGATGTATATACAGAGGTGTATAGAGGTCCTCTATTTGTCCTCTATTTGCGGGAAAAAAAGACGTCAATGTTGGGTACAGCGTCGCACGACCGCGCAATTGTCAGTTAAAGCGACGCAGTGCTGTATCGCAAAAAATGGCCTGCTCATTAAGGGGGTAAAAACTTTCAGGGCTGAAGTGGTTAAACTTCGTGCTCAGGTTCAGTGCTGTCTTGTCTACTGCATTGCGTGTGTCCTGAGACTCTGTGATTATGCATTGGATTCCAGTTACTGACCTCACTTGTCTCCTGACCTCTGCTCCTTTAATTGCTGTCTCGGTGACCTGCTGCTGACCCTGCCCCTCATTCTGACTTTGCCCTCCGCCTGCCTGTGTAAGACCCGGCTTGTCTGACTCCGCTACTTCATGCCTGCTACCAGCCTATGCCTCACCTGCCTTTAAGATCCCCACTTTGGGCTTTGGTGAAATATCAGGGGTCTAAACAGACCCCTGATGTCTCACTTTTGCGACAGAGAAAGGGGCTGAGGACAGAGCTTCCCCAGAGCCTTTCTCTGCAGCCTCAGCTGCACTGGACAATGAATGAATGGGAAATGGTCTGTATTGAGCGGCTTCTTGTTGATTCACAAACTGAGGCCTAGTAAACACAGTTTAATAGGCTTCAGTTATGAGTGAACACGGTGAGTGATCGGTACCAATCACTCGCTGTGCTCATTCAGAAAAGGACCGGATGGTAAATGACACGAGCCCGGGCAGCAGGGGGAAAGGTAATAACTGTGGGGGCTGAGCTGATGGAGAAAAATAAAAGTACAGTTGTTAGGTGGAGGCAGGATAGGCTTCCCTGGAGAGGATGGTTTTCAGGGAGCTTCTAAAAGTGGACAGACTAGGAGATAGTTGCACAGATTGGGGTAGGGAGTTCCATAGGATAGGAAAGGCTCAAGAGAAGTCCTGGAGGCGAGTATGGGAAGAGAAGACCAGGGAGCTAGAGAGCAGGAGGTCTTGGGAGGAGCAAAGAGAAGGATTGGGTTGGTAGTTTGAGACCAGGTTAGTGATCTAGCTGGGGGCTGAGTTGTGGATGGCTTTGTAAGTTGTTGTTAGTATTTTGAATTTAATTCATTGGGTGGAAGCCAATGGAGGGATTGGCAGAAAGGGGTGGCAGACGCTGAGCGGTTGGTAAGGTGGATGAGTCTGATAGCAGCATTCATGATAGACTGAAAGGGGGATAGCCGGTATAAAGGTGGGCCAACCAGGAGGGAGTTGCAGTAGTCGAGGTGAGAAATGACCAGGGAGTGAATTAGGAGCTTTGTGGCATCATTGGTTAGGAAGGGACATAGTTTGGAGATGTTGCGGAGGTTGAGGTGTCAAGCTTTGGAAAGTGATTGGCTGTGGGGTCAAAAGGAGAGTTCAGAGTCCAAGATTATACCTAGAACCTTGGCTTCAATCCTGACAGAAATCAAGGGAAGGGGCACGTGGGGGAGGAAATATTATGAGCTCGGTGTTGGATAATGGCCACTGTTGACATCCCCCACCGGGCATGGATACCTACCCAGCTGCTAGCAAGACCTACAGGCGCTCATGCCACTCTGCACTCCTGCGCCACCTTTTCACTCTACCAGGGGCCCCCTGAGCCAGAGATTTAAGAGAGGCCTTCCTCAACATATCATGTTCTTCAAACCAGGTATGTGACAGTCTCCTTTACTTCGGATGTCAACGTAGTGCCCACTTACATCGGAGGACGGTGTAGTGCTCCCCGTTACTTTGGAGTTCAGTGTAGTGCCCCTTATATTAGAGGTCAGTAGAGTGCCCCCTTGCATTGGATGTTAGCGTAGTGCCCACTTACATTGGAGGGTGGTGTAGTGCCCCCGTTACTTTGAAGGTCAGTGTAGTGCCCCCTTACATTAGAGGTCAGTGGAGTGCCCCCTTACATTTGATGTCAGTGTACTGCCCCCTTACATAGAGGTCAGTGGAGTGCCTCCTTATATTGGATGTCAGTGTACTGCCCCCTTACATGGAGGTCAGTGGAGTGCCTCCTTATATTGGATGTCAGTGTAGTGCCCACTTACATGGAGGTCAGTGGAGTGCCCCCTTACATTGGATGTCAGTGTAGTGCCCACTTACATGGAGGTCAGTGTAGTAACCCGTTACCTAAGAGGTCAGTGTAGTGCCCCCTTACATTAATGATCAGTGTAGTGCCCCCTTACATTGGTGATCAGTGTAGTGCCCCCTTACATTGGTGATCAGTGTAGTGCCCTGTTACTTTGGAGATCAGTGCAATGCCCTCTTACATTGGTGATCAGTGTAGTGCCCCCTTACATTGAAGGTCAGTGTAGTGCCTCCTTACATGGAGGTCAGTGTAGTAACCCTTTACCTAAGAGGTCAGTGTAGTGCCCCCTTACATTGGTGATCAGTGTAGTGCCCACTTACATTGGAGGTTGGTGTAGTGCCCTTGTTACTTTGGAGGTCAGTGCAGTGTAATGCCCCCTTACATTGAAGGTCAATGTAGTGCCTCCTAATATTAGAGGTCAATGTACCCCTTACATTGGAGGTCAATGTAGTGCCTCCTTACATTAGAGGTCAATGTAGTAACCCCTTACATTGGAGGTCAGTGTGATTCCCCCTTACATTACACAACAGTGTTTGGAGATCAGGGCAGTGCCCCCTTACATGAATGGTCCCTGGCCTCGCACCCCTGGCTCTGTTGAGTGATATCAGTGATGAAACATACAGGGACCATCAGACAGGAGATCAGTCCACCACTGGCCACCAACCAAGGAACCCCCAACAACCTCTGGAGGACCCATAGCATTCAATAGACCCCTTTAAGAGAAAAGTCGCTCCAAACCGCCTTCCCTCCCACAATGGATCTGACTCTGAATTCCACATGAAGCCTTCTGCCTGACGTCACTGTAATCTACCATCAGTTCCTATTTTTTGCTCTTTAAAGCCGATCTCCCTTTTGTTTTTCCCCATCATTTCCATTGCAAATCTGGCAGTTTAATGAAGAGGCCCCACAGACTGCGGGCTTTGTCTGGAAATGACGGCTACTGTAGGGCGCCTTTGTGTCGGCGCAGAGCTTTTATTTTTTTCGCTGCTATTAACTATATTCTGCCGCGCTGCTGGCTGCGGGGCTGATAGATTCCCTCTTGACACCCGGCCCGCAGCAGCCGCACGCTGCAGAAAAGAAAGAAAAAAATAAAAACTGTCCTAGAAAGTTTTCCAAGGTCGCTTTAAAATGTAACAGTGGCTGTATGAATCCTCATCACCGACTTTAACAGAGCACTCCACTCAAACACACACGCCTTTCTCTGCAGCCTCACTGGACAGTGAATGAATGGGAAGTGCTCTGTACTGAGCGGCTTCCTGTTCATTACCCAACCGAAGCATAGTAAACAGTTTACTATGCTTCCATTGTGATTGAACACAGTGAGTGCATGAATTCATTTAGAAAAAGGAAGGCACAGTAAATGATATAAGGATAAGCCCCTTCCTCCTCCTTCCATCCTGAAACATCCCCCGCAGCAGCCGGGGGGAGAAGAGGAGAAAGGAAGGAAGCCAGCAGCACTGCGGTGGGGGGCATCATGAGGGGAAGCTCGGGCAGTAGGGGGAATCGGCACCGCTCAGAGTGACCAGGGTGTGCCCGGGCACACCTGGCACACCCCCTGCGCACGCCTATGCAGCCAGTAAAAAACGGGCTCTTTTCTCCTGCCAGTGGCAGGGAATGGTTGCCAGTAAGAGCACCTTCACACAGGGGCGGGGGGGGGGGGAGCTGTAGCGGTTAAACGCCAATAGTTTCAGCGCTGTGGCACCGCTATGCAGGAGGGAGCGGGGCACTTTTAACCCCCCACAAGGGGTTAAAAAGGGGTTAAAAGTGCCGGCGCTTCTGAAGCAGTGTTCAGCCGCTTCCGAAGCGTTGCCTATTGATATCAATGGCAGGGGTGGTGGAGAAGCGCTGGAGGAGGGGTGTAAACACCGCTTACCGCACCGCCCCAAAGATGCTGCTTGCAGGACTTTTCCTAACGTCCTGCAAGCGCACCGCCCCAGTGTGAAAGCACTCGTTCTTTCACACTGGGGTGCATTGGGATGAGTTTTTCAGGCGCTTTACATATGCTATTTTAAGAACAAAAGCGCCTGAAAAACGTCTCAGTGTGAAAGTGGCCTAAAGTGACCCTCAGTTCGGAGCCCGTCAAAATTTCCTGCTATTGCGAATTGGATGCGGGGAAACCGCATCTAGGTCGCGGGCAGCACTTCCTCCAGACGGCAGGCAGCGGCTTTATCTGCGTCTCCTCCTCCGCATCACGGCAGCTCTTCCTAGACGGCCAATAGGATCGCTTCTTATCTCGGCCAATCAGGTGATGGGTCTCAGGACCCGCTTCCTGATTGGCTGGGAGTAGAATCAGGAAGACAATAGTGAATATTAATTTGCTATTGTCACACAACTGGGTGGGCTCGGGGCACAGTGCTCTGCGCCTCAAGCCCACCCTTTTTTGAAGCCAATTAGAGTCTCAGGCTCTAATCTTGTGCTTCTAAAAAAAAGATAGACATGGACAAGGATGGGAAGATATGGGATGCCCAGAACTGTAGTTGAATGTCTCTGCTACCAAAAATCACACGTCTGTCCTACCGTAGGATAAATAGATCAGCTCAACTGGTAAAGAAAAGAGTTCAAAACACCGAATGCAGATGCTTTCCTTCTGTGGAAAAATGCCAAGGCACCTGGTTTCTCCTTATAGTTCCCAAGCAAGAGGGTAAGGTAACTTGGCTGGCTTTAAGTGGCTTTAAGCTGCCCCTCTATAGAATACTAGCAGGGTATTGCACCTGGCTGTTTCTCTTTTATAGGCTCTGGGGTGTAGTGGGTGAAGCTACTCACTCAGTCCCTTTGAAAGATCCTCTAGCTCACGTGGTGGCTGCTGAACATGAAACCTGCTGGACAGGTGCCAATGGCTCCCAGGGTGGCTCAGCTAAGCCTTACTGAGGCTGAAGGGTTGTGAGGCTTCCTCTGCTGTTCTCTCTCTCTCTGGCTCTTTCCTTCTGCCCAGGGGCAGAGCCTCCCAGCATAGGGGTCCCCTCCAGGCAACTGGACCCTAGATTCTGCTTCCACATGGCCAGGCTCCAAAATATTTATGGTCCATCTTTCCACCCTCTAGGCCGTCCTCACTCAGGGATTGGAGGGGAGTCCATAACTATTCAGGCTTCATCTCTGCCCCTCCACCCTCTAAGTTCTAGAACTCTCCAGCAGTGCTAGATGCCAGGGGGAGGTGACAGAGACTAAGCCCTTAGAGCTCTGGCAAACTTAGCCTGCCTACAGAAGAGCCCACACAGCCTATTTAAAGGAGGCCCTAATGTGTGCTAATCACTGGATGTTCTTTAGCCACCCATGACCTGTGGCCCGTGTTCTTGAATTCTTGCTGTGCATGTTGTCTGGTCTCCAGTTGATGACCCAGCCTTCTCCTGGCCTTGCTTTGTGGAATCTAGACCTTGACCTTGGCATGCCTCTGACCACGCTCTGCTGTCTTCCCGGTACTGACCTAAGCCTGCTGCTTGACTACGCTTACTCCTGCTGCTCGTGTATGATTCTGGCTTGGCTACTGACTATGTTTTTTCTGCCCATCCGTGCTGACCCTGGCTTACCATTAGACCATGTCCTTGATCAAAATGGGTACCCGCATCTACCAATGTGTCCTTGCAGTCTCTGTACCAAGCCTCCAAGGTTCCTGGGTGCTTTTCTTCAGGCCGCCATCCTTGTTCCTCCTCTGGTGTGCCTGCACTGCTGCTGACTACAGTCCAGAGACTACTGCTACCTGGTACCCAGGATTCTTCGTGCCCTGTGCCCCTGCTCCCACACTCAGGAGTCCTCACACCAGAGCCGCAAGGGGAAGCACTCCAAAACTGGTATGACCCAGCCTGCCATAAGAAGCAGTGGCAAGATCTGGGTGGACTGTGATATCTGAAGAGCACCAAAGAGCGCCAAGAATATCTACCCTAATGGCTGCTGAAGTGGCCTTCTAAAGCCACGATCTCCACCAGCTACAGTCCCAGTCATACATGTGAGTTTTACTCTTTGCAAGTGCTTCACCCCTCCAGCACCTTTCCACCTTCCCTTATGCGTCTTTTCTCTCATTTTATTACTGTTGTTTTTCATTTCTTTTTTTTGCACCTTGTCTCATGAACTTCACTGCCACCCCGTATCTGCTACAACCTTTTCTCTTTCTCTTTTTCTTTTCCCCTCCTTATTTCCCTTTCCTTCCCTCAGCACCTTTACTGCATCACTCATCACTTTCACACATTTCATTTACCCAGCTGACTGGAGCCTCCACATTCCTCACCACTCTGACCCCATTGGGGCTGCTCATGTGTTCCTCCCGCCTTCCTGTACTCCTCGCCGCAGTTTCCGATGCAAGCATCATCACCAGCCTCTGGTTGTCCTCCCCAACGCAGTTTACATTCAGATACATAGTTACCATGTAAGTACATGGCTGACAACACCATGAGTTTGCTTCTACCAGATCTTTTACATCCTTATTTTATTTCTTTTCATGTTCATTCTATATCATGAGTCTCCACTTATATGTTCATGTTTTTCCTGTAGAGTACTAGTGCATCCGCCCCTGATGAAGTGGACTACGCCTCCACAGAAACGCGTCAGTCTCTGTTTGGATGCACTCAGGGCTGGATTAACGTAGGGGCTATTGGAGCTGCAGCTCCAGGCCCCTACCTTAATATAGGCCCAGCCACCCAAAAAGAACAGACGGCTCATGGAAAGCAATGGGCCACCGACCTGGGCAGGGTGGTGGGATTGATAATGGGCGCCACATAAACAGTCCTAATAGAAGCCTGGGACATGCCAATGCAGGGCTCATACAGATATCTGGGGCTTCCATAGTGTTAGGCCTGTGCTGCTGCACTCTTTCAGCTCAGAGAAAGTGCAGTTATACGATTCCCAACGCACACGTTCCTGCTTTTGAAACGGCTTACTTGTAGTGTGGGTGCTTGAAGTGACCAACGGCTGGAACTGCTTGTCATCGAAGTGGGTAATGTCACCAGCACACCAGGATCTCCAAACGAGTCCAATCTTTAATGAATGATCACATCGTTACACCAAACAGCAAGGTTTCGGAGCTGCGCAGGACCCCTTCATCAGGCATGTGGTCACATGCCTGATGAAGGGGTCCTGCGCGGCTCCGAAATGTATGTTGCAATTAATTGTATTAATTGTATGGCCTCTACTTGGGCCATGGCTAAGTTTGGTGGTCCTTCCACACAATGTATTCCCTGCAACGTGTACTTTTCTGTAGGAGTTTATAGAATAACCACTTTTTATTCAACCACTCACTTCACGCCTCATGTAAAGTCCCATTTCCTCTTCTTAATATATACAGGGATGGAGACGTTCCTTGTAAACGTCTCATTTAACCCGTTAAGATCCGTGCTATAGCCAAAGTACGGCTGCAGCGGGGATCTGAATTGCCGGGTGGACGTCCATGGACGTCCTGGCCATGTGCGCACTCCCGGCGCGCACTCACAGGCGGCTGCGGCGCGCGCACGCTGCATGGGCGTGCCCGTGGGTTGGGCGGACTCGATGTCTGCCCAAGACCCGCGATCCCCTGTCAGACCTGCAGAATGGGGAACTGTCGATGTAAACACGGCGGTTCTCGGTTCTGTTGAAGGGGACATGACAGATCTACTGATCCCTGTCACTGGGATCAGTTATATCTGTCCTGTCCTGACCAGCCCCGCCCCCCCCCCCCCCACAGTTAGAACACACTCAGGGAACACAGTTAACCCCTTCACTGCCCCCTGCAGGTTAACCCCTTCACTGCCAATGACATTTACACAGTAATCAGTGGACATTTAAATTTCTGATCGCTGTATAAATGTCATTGGTCCCAAAAAAGTGTCAGAAATGTCTGACATGTCCGCCGCAATATCGCAGTCCCGATAAAAATCGCAGATCGCCGCCATTACTAGTAAAAAAAAAAATAATAATAAAAACGCCATAAATCAATTCCTATAGTTTGTAGACGCGATAACTTTTGCGCAAACCAATCAATATACGCCGATTGCGATTTTTTTTTAAACCAAAAATATGTAGAAGAATATATATCGGCCAAAACTGTTGAATAGTTTTTATTTTTTTATTTTTTATTTTTTGGATATTTATTATAGCAAAAAGGAAAAAATATAGTTTTCTTTTTCAAAATCATCGCTCTTTGTTTGTTTATAGCGGCGATCAGAAATGGCGCAGAGGGGATCAAATACCCCCCAAAAGAAAGCTCTATTTGTGGGGAAAAAATGATATAAATTTAGTTTGGTTACAACGTCGCACGACCGCGCAATTCTCATTCAAAATGTGACATCGCTGAAAGCCAAAAATTGGTCTGGGCAGCAGGGGGGTTTAAGTGCCCGATAAGGAAGGGGCTAAATATCCATTTCTCCTTTTTTTTATAATTCTAAAGCCAAAAGCCGCAACCTGGGAGTGGTCATCAGCAAAACCCAGCCCCTCTCGCCCCAATCAGGTGCTTTAATGCTGAATTCCAGGTATGGCTTTTATTGCATAGTTGCATCAGTCCAGTTTAGACCAATGCAAGTATATATATATCACCTGTGGTAGTGTGGATGTGGAGAATCAATGTAGTAGTCTGCACTACTACAGTGATAGCCACAGTCTTGCAGGTCCTGTTTTGAGCAGTTGCCCTTCTGCATACAGGGGGGGGGGGGGTCAATCGTTTGGTATGGCCACCATTTACAATTTTTTTCAATGAAGGCAAGGTTTTCTCTGATTGGATGAGGTGGAGATCATGACATGATGACCTGACTGCCCCACCTCTCCACCTCATCCAATCGGAGAATGGCTCGTATTCATTTAAAAAAATACAAGCAATTGTGTGAATTGAGGCAGTGCTGAGGGAGCAACCCCCTTTGTTCACTATGCCTCAATCTCCATCTGTGAAGCCTCAGCTGTACAGAATGAATGGACAGGAATAGCTGAGCACCGAGCCTCCCATTCATTCAGAAATGGAAGTATAGTAAAAACAGTTTACTATGCTTCAGCTATGAATGAACCAATTGGTACCAATCACTGACTCTGTCCATTCAGAAAAGGAAGGAGGTGGTAAATGACAAATTTACTGACCCGTTCCCATCTCTCCATCATGACTCATCTTCTACAGGAGGGGGGAAGACAGCAGCTCTGTGGGGGGATCAGGGAAGCACACAGGGGCCCTGAGAATAGCAGAAGACAGGTAAACTGCATAGGAGGGGTGGCGGGAGCAGCATATAGAGGAACCAATCTCCTCCATTAGGAGGAAAATGGAGGATATTGGGTCCTCTAAATGCCGCCTCCGCCATCCCTCCTATCCAGGTGTTCAAGGGAGGCACACGGGGCCCTCTGGAGCACAGGGCCCGGTTGCAATTGCAACCCCTGCATCCCCTGTAGGTACGCCCCCGTTATTTACATAAATTTGTTTCGTTAGATTTGTTTCATTCGTTTAATTCGTTTGCGGAATTAGTTTAGTTTATTCGTTTTCAAATCAATTTTGAATCGTTTTCAAATTCGAAAGGTTTTCAAATATGAACAGTTTTCCAAATTCCAAGGAGAATGGGGTGGAGTGGAAAGTGGAGGAATAAAATGGAAAAAGATAGAATACAATAGAGGGGAATATAACAGAAAATGAAAGACTGTAATGTGGTGGAGGGGATCAGAGCTGTTGTATTCTATTCTTTTGTTTTCTGTTCTATTCTTTTCTATTCTATTGTTTTTTGGTTTTGTTTTTCTGTTCTATTCCTTTGTTTCCTATTCTATTTTGTTCTCTTTGGAAATTGAAAAACGATTCAAATTCGAGGATTTTTCAAATTCGAATTTGAAAGCTATTCAAATTTGAAAACTTTTCGAATTTGAAAAGTATTCAGAAACGATTCGAAAATGATTCGAATTCGAATTTTGTTCGAATTTTTTTTTTTCATTATTTCGGATACGTTTAAATTCAGTACTATTGTAATCCGTAAATTTGCAATTCGTCCGAATTTTAATTCAGAACGAAACTAACCACCAGCGTCTACTGTGTTCCTAAAGCAGCAATATCTCCCGGTAACGGTCTGTAGTCCGTTGCCCGGTGTTTTGTAAAAACCGAAATTCCTCACGATTAGCAAGTTCTCATGGTTTTCAAGCAGGGGTGTCAAACTGGCGGCCCTCCAGCTGTTGCAAAACTACAAGTCCCATCATGCCTCTGCCTGTGGGAGCCATGCTTGTAATTGTCAGCCTTGCAATGCCTCATGGGATTTGTAGTTCTGTAACAGCTGGAGGGCCACCAGTTTAACACCTGTGGTTTAAAGCAACCGGAAGTGACGCGGGTCGCTCATTCTGCGGAGGTAAACATTTGGGCAGAACACCGCCGTCACCTTCTGGATCCAATTAAGAGCCGGAGGGCATGCTGGGAGCCTTTCCTGTGCCATGGCACGGTGTGGCATGAAACGGGCGGCTCACACCCTCATACATATTAATGAATTCTCTATTCCTGGCAGATCCGGCCGTATCCTCCCAGCACGCAAAGCGATAAAAATAGAAGGAGCGGCGCCCAGGAATGTTGTGAAATGATCTCCGCGGCGTCCTGTTCACCGCTGTGCCGCCTTTACACTCTGAAAATTCCAATAATAAAAAAACAACAACAAATATAAAAATATAAAACAAATGAAAATATATAAATAGTAAAATCTGCGGAATCCATGAATATTTACAATTGTATCTTTTTTTTAAATTTTCCTGCCTTCTAATCCCCGCTCGCCTCCGAGCCCCAGCCTGTCACCGATATTTTAGTCGTATGAAAACTTTCGGCGGCGGAATCGGAGGGAAGCGCGGAGATAACTCGAGGTTGAGTGAAAATTAAAATAAAAATTTCCCATGCATGGCGTGCGGAATTTAAATAATGTCTAGACAATGAAATCGAATCTTAATAGAGAAAGAGGGGTCGGGCTAACGAAAGTGAAATATAGACAAGGTGATTTTTTCTTTTTCTATCCTTCGAGGGTCGCAGAATATCTTCATTTTATGGCGTACAATTTGTGGGGGGTGTTTATAAAAAAAGAAAAATGCATAATTATTAATCCAGTCAAATTAGCTGGTACATTTATTGCATGCCAATGAGCAAAAATAAATGTCTACAGGGTGAATGTTAATCGTTCATAACAAAAATATAGTGGTTTGGGAAAAGGTCTCATTATGGCCACTAGGTGGAGCTGAGGATCATAGGAAATTAATACTTATTTCCAATGATCCTTAGCTCCATCTAGTGGCTGCAGTGTGGTATTATCCTGATTCACTCAATTCTGTATGAATGAATAACAAATGGCCTGTAGAAGAAATAGAAGGAGAACATTTGATTTTGCCTCATTCACAGAGAAGAAATGTACAAATGTACCAGAGAGTCTGGAAAAATACCACATTATGGCCACTAGATGGAGCTGAGGATGATAGGGGAAAAAATACTTATTTCCGATGATCCTTAGCACCATCTAGTGGCTGCAGTGCGGTATTATCCTGATTCACTCAATTCTGTATGAATGAATAACAAATACCCTGTAGAGGTAATAGAAGGAGAACATTTTATTTTGCCTCATTCACAGAGAATGAATGTACAAATGTACCAGAGAGCTTGGAAAAATACCACATTATGGCCACTAGATGGAGCTGAGGATCATAGGAAAAAAAAAATACTTATGTCCAATGATCCTTAGCTCCATCTAGTGGCCGTAGTGCGGTATTATCCTGATTCACTCAATTCTGTATGAATGAATAACAAATACCCTGTAGAGGAAATAGAAAACATACGATTGTGCTCCACAAATATTTTAGAATGTTTGGCAAAATACTGCATTATGACCACTAGATGGAGCTGAGGATCATAGGAAATGAATACTTATTTCCAATGATCCTTAGCTCCATCTAGTGGCCGTAGAGCAGTATTATTCAGATTCATTCAGTTCTGTATGAAAGAATAACAAATGGCCTGTAGACGAAATGGAAGCAGAACATTTGATTTTGCCTCATTCACAGAGAAGGAATGTACAAATGTACCTGAGAGTTTAGGGAAAAAAAACATTATGGCCACTAGATGGAGCTGAGGATCATAGGAAACAAATACTTATTTCCAATGATCCTTAACTCCATCTAGTGGCCGTAGTGCGGTATTATCCTGATTCACTCAATTCTGTATGAATGAATAACGAATACCCTGTAGAGGAAATAGAAAACATACGATTGTGCTCCACAAATGTATCAGAATGGTTGGCAAAATACTGCATTATGGCCACTAGATGGAGCTTAGGATCATAGGGAAAAAGTACTTATTTCCGATGATCCTTAGCTCCATCTAGTGGCTGCAGTGTGGTATTATCCTGATTCACTCAATTCTGTATGAATGAATAGCAAATACCCTATAGAGGAAATAGAAGGAGAACATTTGATTTTGCCTCATTCACAGAGAAGGAACGTACAAATGTACAAATGTACCAGAGAGCTTGGAAAAATACCACATTATGGCCACTAGATGGAGCTGAGGATCATAGGGAAAAAAATACTTATTTCCAATGATCCTTAGCTCCATCTAGAGGCTGTAGTGTGGTATTATCCTGATTCACACAATTCTGTATGAATGAATAACAAATACCCTCTAGAGGAAATAGAAGGAGAACAGTCGATTGTGCTCCACAAATGTATCAGAATGTTAGGCAAAATACTGCATTATGACCACTAGATGGAGCTGAGGATCATAGGAAATAAATACTTATTTCCAATGATCCTTAGCTCCATCTAGTGGCCGTAGTGCGGTATTATTCAGATTCATTCAGTTCTGTATGAAAGCATAACAAATGGCCTGTAGGGGAAATAGGAGAACCTTTTGATTTTGCCTCATTCACAGAGAAGGAATGTACAAATGTACCAGAGAGTTTGGAAAAAATACCACATTATGGCCACTAGAAGGAGCTGAGGATCATAGAAAACAAATACTTATTTCCAATGATCCTTAACTCCATCTAGTGGCCGTAGTGCGGTATTATCCTGATTCACTCAATTCTGTATGAATGAATGACAAATGACCTGTAGAGAAGGAGAACATTCAATTGTGCCCCGCAAATGTATCAGAGTGTTTGCAAAATACTGCATTATGGCCACTAGATGGAGCTGAGGATCATAGGAAATGAATACTTATATCCGATGATCCTCAGCTCAATCTAGTGGCCGTAGTGCGGTATTATTCAGATTCACTCAGTTCTGTATGAAAGAATAACAAATGGCCTGTAGAAGAAATAGAAGGAGAACGTTCGATTTTGATTCATTCACAGAGAAGGAATGTACAAATGTACCAAAGTGTGAAAAATATTGCATGATAGCCACTAGATGGGACTGTGGATCATAGGAAATAAGTATGTTTTCCCATGATCCACAGCTCCATTTAATGGCCATAATGTGGTATTTACTTATTTCCAATGATCCTTGGCTCCATCTAGTGGTCATAGTGCGGCATTTTCCCAATTCAATCAATTCTGTATGAATGAATAACAAATCACCTGTTGAATATATGGAAGGAGAACATTCGATTGTGCCCCATTTGCTCAGAACAAATATTGTATTATGGCCACTAGATGGAGCTGAGGTTCATAGGAAACATATTTATTTCTGATGATTGTTAGCTCCATCTAGTGACCATAGCATTATTCTGATTTACTCAGTTCTGTATGAATGAATAACAAAAGACCTGTAGAGGAATTAAATGGAGAACATTTGATTTTGCCTCATTCACAGAGAAGGAATGTACAAATGTACCAGAGTGTTGGGAAAAATACTGCATTATGGCCACTAGATGGAGCTGATGATCATAGGAAATACCTATTTATGCTTCCAGTACCACCTAGTGGCCATAATGTTCCCAAACCAATCTATTGTTTATGAATGAATGACATTCAACCAGTTGAGGAAAAAGAAGAACAAGTATTTTGCCCTATTCACACAGAACAAATTGGCAAATGTACCAAAGTGTTTGGGAAAATATCAGATTATGGCCACAAGATGGAGCTGAGGATCATAGGAAAACATACTTATTTCCTCAAGAGAGGATAGGGTTCCTATCCTCTTGGGATTATAGCGGGGCCCACAGACAGTAAGGTCAACAATTAGGTAAATTAAAACATGATTTTTATTATTAACATAATTAAAATCCTATATGTTAATAAACATAAAAGAACAGTCCAAATACATCTCCATTTGGTGGTTTACACTTTTTGCTGGTGGTTACAAGGTTTCATATTCTCCCAACTTGTTTCGCCATAAGATTGGCTTCCTCAGGGGATTTCAGAACCACCGGACTTACATAAAATAACATATATACAGTTCCTTATTTTATGTAAGTCCGGTGGTTCTGAAATCCCCTGAGGAAGCCAATCTTATGGCGAAACATGTTGGGAGAATATGAAACCTTGTAACCACCAGCAAAAAGTGTAAACCACAGAATGGAGGTGTATTTGGACTGTTCTTTTATGTTTATCAACATATAGGATTTTAATTATGTTAATAATACAAATTCTGTTTTAACTTACCTAATTGTTGACCTTACTGTCTGTGGGCACCGCTATAATCCCAATGGGAACCCTATCCTCTCTGGTTTCAATATCTATGGGGTGAGGTTCGATACGTAGCTGTGTCTAGTTGGGCCAAGCTCTACTTAAACATACTTATTTCCTATGATTTTCAGCTCCATCTAGTGGCCATAATGTAGTATTTTCCTAAATCATTTTATTCAGTATGAATGAATAACAAATGACCTGTAGAAGAAATGGAAGGGAAACATTCAATTTTGCCCCATTTGCACACAATGAGTGTACAAATGTATCAGAGTGTTTGGCAAAATCCTGTATTATGGACTCTAGATGAAGCCCTGGATCATAGGAAATAAATACCAATTTCCTAGGCTCCTGGCTCCATCTAGTGGCCATAATGTTCTCAAACCACTCCACCATCTTTATGAAAGAATAACATTCAGCCTGCTGAGGGGCAAAGTTACCAGTGTACCAGAGTCTTTGGGAAAATACCACATTATGGCCATTAGATGGGGCTGTGGATCGTAGGAAAACATACTTATTTCCTATGATCCTCAGCTCCATCTTGTGGTTATTATGTAGTATTTCCTATATCATTCTATCCTGTGCAAATGAATAACATTTGACCCATGGAGGAAATAGAAAGAGAACATTGCCCCATTCGCAAAGAACAAATGTGCCAGAAAATTTCCTGGCTGTTTTTTAATAAACTTTTTTTTTTTTTTTAAATGTACCCATATATGTGTTGCTTGAATTCTACAAAGTATTTATTTAAAAATTTTTGCTTTGTCAGTTTTTTTCGTTCATGCAGAATAGACTGAATAAGGAAAACACTACATTATGGCTACTAGATAGATCTAAGGATCGTAGGAAAGAAGTATTTTTTCTGATGATCCTCAGCTCCATCTAGTGGCCATAATGTTTTGTTTTCCTGTTTCACTCTATTCTGTATTAATGAATAACATTGGACCTGTACAGGAAATAGAAGGAGAACATTTGATTTTGCCTCATTCTAACAGAACAAATGTACAGATGTATCAGGGTGTTTTGCAATATATGGCCGCTAGATGGAGCTGATGGTCATAGGAAATACATTTTTATTTCCTATTATTCCAGCTCCATCTAGTGGCCATAATGTTTCCAAACCCCTCTATGTTTTTTGAATGAATAACATTCGGATTGTTGAGGAAAAAAAAAGGGAATGAACGAGTCTGTGATGTGCTGGTGGTGACTTGCTGGCGGTGACGTGCTGGCGGTGATGTGCTGGTGGTGACGTGCTAGCAGTGAGGTGCTGGCGGTGAGGTGCTGGCGGTGACGTGCTGGCGGTGATGTGCTGGTGGTGAGGTGCTGGCGGTGAGGTGCTGGCGGTGAGGTGCTGGCGGTGAGGTGCTGGCGGAGACGTGCTGGCGGTGATGTGCTGGTGGTGACTTGCTGGCGGTGACGTGCTAGTGGTGAGGTGCTGGCGGTAACGTGCTGGCGATGACGTGCTGGCGGTGAGGTGCTGGCGGTGAGGTGCTGGCGGTGAGGTGCTGGCGGTGAGGTGCTGGCGGTGATGTGCTGGTGGTGACGTTCTGGCGGTGACTTGCTGGTGGTAACTTGCTGGCAGTGACGTGCTGGCGGTGAGGTGCTGGCGGTGAGGTGCTGGCGGTGACTTGCTGGCGGTGACGTGCTGGCGGTGATGTGTTGGCGGTGACGTGCTGGCGGTGAGGTGCTGGCGGAGAGGTGCTGGCGGTGAGGTGCTGGCGGTGACGTGCTGGCGGTGAGGTGCTGGCGGTGAGGTGCTGGCGGAGAGGTGCTGGCGGTGAGGTGCTGGCGGTGACGTGCTGGCGGTGACGTGCTGGCAGTGCATGCGCAGAACAAACTTGGGTAGCGCTGACTACCGATTGGTGGTGCATCTATAACTCATTCAGCCCAACAGTGAGCAAACTGTGTTGCAGGCACTGATTACACATTATTGTTATTACGGTGTTGGGCCAGCAGCAGTGGCAGTGATGGCCAATAGGATCCCTGTATGCGGTACGCTAACTGCGTAGGGCAAATCCGCAGGATCATTCTGCCAGGAAGATGATAATTATTACCACTTGCTGACCCGGCCTTTTCTGCCTCTTTATGTTTACAAGTTTAAATCAGTTTTTTTTGCTAGACAATTATTTATAACCCCCAAACATTATATATATGTTATTTAGCAGAGACCCTAGAGAATAAAATGGAAATTTTTTATGACACACGGTATTTGCACAGCGGTTTTTCAAACTTAATTTTTTGGGAAAAAAGTACACTTTAATGATTACAAAAAAACACAATATATACCCCAATTTTTTTGTAAAATGTGAAAAGATGATATTACGCTGAGTAAATAAATTCCTACCATGTCACGCTTTAAAATTGCGCACGCTCGTGGAATGACAACAAACCACGGTACTGAAAAATCTCCGTAGGTGAAGGTTATTTCAGGTTATCAGTTTAGAGTTACAGAGGAGGTCCAGAGCTAGAATTATTGCTCTATTTAAATGTCCATGAATAAAAACCCCATCAAATTCAGTGCTAATAATGATGACAACCAAAACAGTCAACAATTATAATTATTATTTTATGCTTTCAATGTGGCTCACTGATATCAATGTGACGTTTGTAATGTCGCCCCCAAGATGACACAAAAGGGTGAATTGTTACAATCATCAAAGTTTAACAGTAATGCAAAGGTTTCCGGAAACTAAAGCTTTTTATTTTCACGCTGTCCCTTTATTTTTATTATTTTTTTTTTTATCACTTTTATTCCTATTACAGGGAATGTAAACATCCCTTGTAATAGAAATAAGGGATGACAGGTCCTCTTTATGGAGGGATCTGGGATCAAAAAAGACCCCAAATCTCTCCTTTATCGTTTAAAGCAAAAGATGAAAGTTTATGCCATTCGGTATGTTCATTGGGCTCGGACTCTGTCGGCCATAGATTCTCCAATGCTTCTAGATATTGTGGGAGTCTGCCAAAGTGACTTCGTTACAGCCTATTTGAGACAGTGGTATCACCAATGGCAGTAATCTGTACAGAGTAACAACTTGTGATTACCCGAATTACATCAATTGTCCAGCTATCATCCTTGCTTTGATGCTTATGTTTTCGTTCAACAGTGATTCTTATGTGATCCATTCCCTGAGGAAGCCCGAACCGAGGGGCGAAACGCGTCGGAATACGTGGATCATTATTCAATTCTTGGACTGACAGACGGTAACATCCTGATACAGTTCCCACTCTATACATTTGAGTGGTCAGGATTGTTTGGTATCTTAATAACATCTTCACCATGAATTGTATGTGTAGTGTTCATTGAGTCATTTGGATGTTTTTATTTCCAGTATTGGGTTGGCTACCACTGTCCTCAGCGGAGCCCGCACCATGTGGATTTTTAATGAATTAATAAAGGTTTTGTTTTACGCTATCCTGGTGTAATTTTTCAGGGAAGGGGTTTTTACCAGAACCTTTAGGCCTCATACACACGGACGTTTTTTGACGCCGGTGTTTTCTGGCGTTTTTTGCAGCTCTCCATGTTAGTCAATGGCCCCATAAAAACGTCGGCGTTTTTGAGCTGTAGGTGGCGTCGGCGTTTGTGAGCAGAAAGTAGAACCCATGGCCATCGCGTTCTGAGGCTGTAACGTTTTGACATTTTTTGACGCCGACGCCACAATATGCCAACAAACGCCAACAAACGCCACCTAATATTGTACCGGCGTTTTCCGGCGTTTTTTGACGCCGACGTTTTTAGGTTGAAAAATAGCAGAGGGATGATTTTTTTTAAAAAACGCCTATTGACGCCGACGCTCACTAACGCTCAAAAACGCTGATGCATAACGCCGAAAAACGTCGACTTTTTTTCCTTGACGTCGGACCCGACGTTTTGTTTATTTTTTTAGATACGCCCGTGTGTATGAGGCCTTAAAGTCCCATTTTCTTTCTTTCAAATTTTGTTTTCGTTCTTAATAGGGATGTGGTGCTGGTGTTACTCTGTCAGACTTGAATTTTTTTCCTACTCGTTAAAAAAATTTTGATCTTTTGCTTTAACCGCTTCCATACCGCGCAAATTCCAGCAATGTAAAATTCATCATTTTTTTGCTAGAAAATTACTTAGAACCCCAAAACATTATATATATATATTTTAGCAGGGGCCCTAGGGAATAAAACGGCGGCAATTGCGATTTTTTTTTATGTCACGCGGTATTTGTGCGACGATTTTTCAAACGCAATTTCTTTGGGGAAAAAAAAGACTTTCACGAATAAAGAAAAAACCAAAACAGTAAAGTTAACCCAATTTTTTTCGTATAATGTGAAAGATGACGTTACGCCGAGTAAATAGATACCCAACACGTCGCGCTTTACAATTGCGCACGCTCGTGGAATGGCGACAAGCTACGGTAATTAAAAATCTCCATAGGGGAAGCTTTAAAAAAAAAATTCAGGTTATGAGTTTAGAGTTACAGAGGGGGTCTAGCGCTAGAAGTATTGCTCTCGCTAATGTTCGTGGCGATACCTCACATGTGTGGTGCGAGCATACGTGCGCGATGTGCGTATCGGATCCATTCGCTTCTGTGCGTCAGGACGGAGGGATAGGGGCGCTTTCATTTTTTTTCTATTATTACTTATTTTATTTTTTTATTTATTCATTTTCTGCCAGAAAGTTCAACTCTATTGCGGTCAATGTTGCCGTAGAATCATGAACTTCAATTCGCGTCTATAAAGAAGGCAACAAAAACTGTTGTAAATCTTTTATTTCATGCAATAAAGAGTGATATTTAGTATATAGAATATTATATAAATGTCCATGAATAAAAACCCCATCAAATTTAGTGCTCCTAATGATGACAACTAAAACAGTCAACAATTATGATGATTATTTTATGCTTTCAATGTGGTTCACTGACAGTGTTGCCAACCTCCCGCAGCGTTTTTTACTGGCAAATCATGGGAAATCTTACTGGCGGAGCACATTTTTTACTGGCAACCTGAAAAATAACTGAACTCCTATTAAAAACTAAGACAATTGATATTTAAACACAGCATGGAAACACTGACAATACTCATATCAAGTAGTTTGCCTGGCTTACACTTAAAAAGTCAGCACAGCATGAGAAATTATCAGACCCTGATATTTATAGACAGTTCTAAAAATCACAGATTTTTACAAACTGTCAGTAAATTTACTGGCGGTTGGCAACACTGCTCACTGATATCAACGTGACGTTTGTAATGTCGCCCCCAAGATGACTCAAAAGGGTGAACAAAATATTGTTAGAATCATCAAAGTTTGAGGAAATGGAAGGAGGTTTATTGTATCTGCTTTAGGAGCCGGCCAACATCCCAAGTATAATGAAACAATGGTTCCCCAAACAGGATAGCGGGACTTTAAAGGCACGGATAACAGCAAAAATAGTATAAAATCCAAATGTATTATTTATACAAAGATAAAAATGGTTCATATTAGATTGAATAAAATACAGGGTGGGCCATTTATATGGATACACCTTAATAAAATGGGAATGGTTGGTGATATTAACTTCCTGTTTGTGGCACATTAGTATATGTGAGGGGGGAAACTACAAAGTAATATGAACCCTACAACCGGCCGAGGATTTCGTCTATGTTATTTGGAGGAAGGTAAAGGAGTTTGAAACTACTAAGATTGTTATAAAACAAGTGGGAAAACTCAGTAGAACCCCCGCTGTAATGTTTGCAGTGCAACTATAGTCACTCGTCACAACGGTTGGCGGTCATTTAAATGACTGTCAAACATTTTTAGACACTAAAAATCTTGACAGATATTTATAGTCCCAGACTATTAAAGAGTACGACACGACTGAAAAATTCACATTCGGTCCGTTTGATGAACTATACTCATAACAGTCACAAAGGTACGACACAAAT
>BLSH010320800.1:0-28623 GCA_018402905.1 Glandirana rugosa | reverse complement strand
CAAATTTTACGGCGTAACTACGGTAGTTTCTGACGACCTATCACGTCGTACTAAGGAAGACAAAGACTGATAACGTCCTGTTTGATCGGACGGTGGGACACGGGTCACCTCCTCTGACAAAGTGACGCTCCTGTGACCCCACTTTAAACAAGTACAAAAGTCAAAGAAATTGGCGAACGGCTGGCGACTAGCCGTAAACTGCCGCTGTCTCACCGAGAACATCCATTTTGCGGCAGTATACTGCCGCCGACGGTCTAGCGCGTGTCACTTGCGCGCGGGCACGCGAGTGACACAGGCCCTTCCCGGCCTTCCCCCCTCACAGAACGGAGGTCCGTGTTTACTTACACGGACCTCCGTTCTTTCACTCGGGGGGGGGGGGCATCGCGGGTGGCCGGCGGAGATCGAATCCGCCGCACCCACTCCCTGGCCCTTCCCGGACACAGTGAGCGCACGGGCGCGCGTTCACTGTGCGCGATCTGGCAGCCGCCGTCATATGACGGCGTTTTACCTACAAGAGCCACTCTGTCGCCGTCAAATGCCGATCAGCGGTCGGCAAGCGGTTAAAGAAACTGAAAACATGAACAAATTTCACCCCAGTGTCCTCGCAGTGAAACAGTCTCCTCCACTGGGCACAGGGTGGCAGGCTAGTTTGTCCTGCAATAGTCAGAAACAGAAGGAATCATGCTGCACTATCCAGCAGTCTTTGATGGCATCAATGCGGCATTTTAAACTTCCTCACACATAGTATCGAGGGTCTGGCAACCTTCTTTGGCGCCCTCCTGCTGTATCTGTGTAGACAAAGTGGCTCCGCTGACCCACTTTCACAATCAGCACTCTGTCTCTGTAGATCGATCTCCCAAGTCGCCATTCTTGCTTGACCTCCAAGAACTGGGCCCACAACTCACTTTCTGGCCCTCTCCATGGCTTTGGGACTTGTAGACATTCCCAAATAAGGTTGCCCTCCCACTCTAACCGGAAGTCCTCCACAACGTCTATTATTTGGGGTGAGACATAGGGAAAGTCCAGGCCCCACTACAGGGCTACCCTCCCGCTGAAATCTGGAAATTCTTGGCAATTCCCTTGCATTTCCTTTCCGTGAGAGAATCAAAGTTTCAGGTGACCTCACCACCACTTGTCAGTAATTTGGTGCTCTGGTCTGGGTTGTGGATGGCCTGCAATGAAACAACTGATTTACTTGAGTTCCTGCAGGGGGTCTGGATGACGAGCTGGGTGTTGGCCCTCTCCCTTCTACTTGGGCTCCTGGAGCACTAATCCCTCCGATTTCCCACTCTGCCTCATCAGAGTTGCTTGACCCGGGGGACGTCCAATCAGTAAGTCTTTATAAGGCCCGCTCCTCACCTTCCCTGTCCAGCTCACCTGAGGAGACTCCTCTCTCTGGTAATGGCTCCTTCCGGACAGGTATGGCGAGGGGTTGCGAGCTGACCGGCACATCAGGGACTTTGACTGTACTCACCGGTCCCAGGTCCTTGGCCAGGTCATGAGCCTCCACTGTTTCTTCCTTCTTGTCCTCTATCTTCGCAGGGGAGTCGCCAAGCTGCGACTCTATCCCTTTGAGTGATGCCTCCAGGGACTTCTGCGGCTGCGAATGACACAGTCCTGATTGCGGGTCCACGGTATAATAGCATGGCTCCTGCATCACTGATACCAGCCGGGTCAACGGTTCTTAACAATGGCCACACCGGACCCAAACAGTGACTAAATTGCAGGATGAGGCGCATGCTCACCCCAGTGCTGGCTGCAGAGACTGGGCAGACGAGAACAGCAGTTGACGACCACTCTCACCGGTTGCTATGGGCAATGGCACACTTGTAAAGCTTTTACTGTTTAGCTAGCAAGCACACAAGTCCTTTACCTAAAGCTCAGTCCACTTTAGCAATAAAACAATTACAGTTCCTGGCTTGGTTCTCTTTCGGTTGCTAGAGGCAATGACTAGCAGCCTTGCACGTGGATCCTGGAAAACGAGCCTCTAAATGTAGCCATGTGCTCCCTCAAGAGAGGCTGATATTGTGGTCCACCTGCCCGCTGCTCTCAATCACATGATTCCACACACCCGGAGTCATTGTTTTATTTAGGGGTTTGAACTTGGATAGGGATTAGGGATGACTGTGGGATGCCCAGTAATTGAACATGGGACCTTACTATATACACCTCCGGTATATACACTTCTTCTCCTCCTGCACACTACTTGCTGACCGTTACTCTTTTCCTTTCCACTCTCCAGCACACTACTTGCTGACTGTTACACTTGTTCCCTGGTCCGAAAGGAAATTTATCAGACCTCCATGACACCACCTCTTCACCACAGCTAGCACATGATGAGGTCTGCTATGGGGACGCTACACTTACGTGTCATAGTGATTTGAGCCTGGGATTACACAGGAGCAGGGGGGGGGGGGGGGAAACCGTATGCAATTCGGACAAGAATTGCACTGAATTCCTGTTCAAATCGCATGTGTCTCTATGCAGTGCGATTTGAACCCATTCATTTTGTATGGGCTCAAATCGCACTACAAAGGTATTGGTACTCGGTATCGGCAAGTACTTGACTGAAAGTATTGCTACTCATACTCGCCGGCAGTGGGCAGCACTGATGGGCACTGATGAGGTGTTACTAATGAGCACTAAAGAGGAGGCACTGATGAGGAGGCACTGATGAGGCTGCACTGATAGGGGGCACTGTAGAGGAAGCACTGATGGGCACTGATGAGGTGTTACTAATGAGCACTAAAGAGGAGGCACTGATGAGAGGGCACTGATGAGGAGGCACTGATGAGGCTGCACTGATAGGGGGCACTGTAGAGGAGGCACTGATGGGCACTGATGAGGAGGCACTGATGGGCAGGCACTGATGAGGTGTTACTAATGATCACTGAAGAGGAGGCACTGATGAAAAGGCACTCATGAGGAGGCACTGATGGGCACCGATGAGGCTGCACTGATAGGGGGCACTGATGGATAATGTAGAGGAGGCACTGATGGGCACTGAGGAGGAGGCAATGATGGGCACTGATGAGGCTGCACTGATAGGATGCACTGATGAGAAGGCACTGATGAGGCTGCAATGATAGGCTGCACTGATGGGCACTGATGAGGCTGCAATGATAGGCGGCACTAATACAGTAGGTACTGTTGGGGCTGCACTGATCATCAGGACATTGATGCTTACTGCCCTGATTACCAGTGTAGATGTCCCCTGTCACACTTGCCAGTTACCAACTCTCCTCTTCTCTCGCTGTGACAGAGCGTGAGGAAAGGAGAGCTGATAACCAACAAGTTAGTTTACATTGTGATCAGCTGTGATTGGACACAGCTGATCATGTGGTAAAAGGCCACTGTGATTGGTCCTTTACCCTAATCACAGAGAGCGTCAGATGCGCGCCGCAGCGGGTACGCGGTTCTGGGAGGAGTTGCCCTGCCAGAAGTGGGCAACCACGCTGAAGGTGTCATTCGGCTATAGTGCGGTCAAGAAGCGGTTAAAGTGAAAAAAAAATGTAGACTTTAGAAGCACTATAAGCGAAGGGAGAGTTCAGAATCGCCATCTATATATACGGATCAGAGCCGATCTTCAGACTCTTCATCACAAGGGACGTTTTTATTTGCCGTCTGCGGGTTACACTAAACTACAAACATTAAGCAAAGTGTTGCGTTTTGTTGCTAGGGCTTCGAATTAACTGCGATCCCTGGAAATTTCTTTTAAATAGAACTGTAATTGGTCTGTCTGAAAATGCAAATAACTTCATACAATTTTTATGCTGCTCAGAAAGTAATTACAGCTTCATAATGTCCCGAACGCCCAGATTGTGAGCGAGAAGTAAACACGCCAAACCAACAGCGCATTGCCTCCTGATACTCCCTGTGCTGCGGAAGGGTCGCTATAGACACCATGGCAGGGTGAGGAGCCCCCCTCCCCACTGCAGGTACCCCGTGCTCTGTTTCCAGTAGCCCCAGATCTACATCCAGGACGGAGGTCACACAACATGGTATTGTATCAGTTAGGGTCCATTCACACCATAACGCCGTTTTTTGCAATGCATGTGTTTTTGTACAATGAGGCACATTGGGCTAGGCAACAACTTCATTTTGATTTGACTGTCAATATACACTATATTACCAAAAGTATTGGGACACCTACCTTTACACGCACATGAACTTTAATGGTATACCAGTCTTAGTCTGTAGGATTCAATATTGAGTTGGCCCACCCTTTGCAGCTATAACAGCTTCACCTCTTCTGGGAAGGCTGTCCACAAGGTTTAGGAGTGTCTATGGGAATGTTTGACCATTCTTGCAGAACACATGAAAAAATAGATCCTGTACAAAGACCATATGTACAGTACCTGTGCATTGCCGTGCACAGTGGATGGGCACTAGGGTGCAATTTGCTTTGAATAGCTACAATTCCAATTTATAGTGTGTTACCTACCATTCTTTGTGGTAATGCGAGTTGTAAGGACTTGGTCTGAAGGGTGGCAGCCCTTGCTACCCTTCCTAAAAGCAAGGGTGTTTGACAGGGGGTGACAAGGCATGGCCCCATACAGTTGAATCAGTCACTACGCCATCAGCAGTTTCATTTTTGAAGCATTGTGGCCATGACATGTGTACAGCCCTGAGCAGCTTCATGCCCTACTTTAGATGGGTAATAAAAGCACGGCTCAACCACCTGCATTTAACACCCCCCTGGTTGCCCACCTGGATGAGTCCTTACACTTTTCATGAGGTGTGTTTGGGTGTGCCCTTATTAACCCACACCCCTCCCAGTGGCTCTTTACTTGGGTCCCAATAATGGGAGGAGAAATGGAATTTCGGATCACGGTGACTGGCTGTAACAATGGTCACAAGATCAAAAGCCCATCCAGTCAGCTTCTGATTATAAACAGAAGCTGAGTGCTGTCTGTGGCAGCACGGTCACTATGCTGGGATAGCGCACTCTCAGCAGAGAAATCTCAGTCCCCATGGACCAGGGCTTTTTGTCAGCAGGAACATGGGGGAACATGGGGGAATGCAGTTCCGGCACCCCCAGTACTGGATGTATATAATGCCAAGGGGTGTTGGGGGATCTATTGCTGCTGGGGTGGGTCTATTGTTGCTGGGGAGGTCTCTATTGCTGCCAGTGAGGGGAATCTATAGTTGCTGGGGGGGCAGTTGTTAATGGGAGAGATCTACTGTTAAGGGAAGGGTCTATTAGTGGTGGCTTCTGGGAGAGCTATTGTTGCTGTTGTGGTCTATTGTTGCTGGGGTGGATCTACACAATAATTAGCCCCCAGTACCAAACAGCAATTATTGCCCAACATTGCACAATAATTAACCCTAAGCACTGCACAGTTATTAACCCCCAGCACTACACCGTAAATAACCCCCAACATTGCACAATAATTAAACCCAGAACTGCACAACTATTAACTTCCTGCACTGCACAGTTATTAACCCCCAGCACTGTGCAGTAATTAACCCCCAACGTAGCACAATGATTAACCCAGAGAACTGCACAACTATTAACTCCCAACACTGCAGAATAATTAACCCCCAACAAAGCACAATGCTTAACCCCTAGCAATATAGCAGTCAGTGTTGCCTCATTATTATGCAACATACAACATAGCCTATAGAGCAGTGGTTCTCAACTCCGGTCCTTGGGACCCACTAACAGGTCAGGTTTGCAGGATAACTGAAATACATCACAGGTGATATAATTTGCTGCTCAGTGATTGCAGTATTCTAGTCTGCATCTCCCCAAGGTAATACTTAAAATATGGCCTGTTGGTGGATCCTGAGGACCGGAGTTGAGAACCACTGCTATAGAGTGAAGAGGTCAGTACTGTATAGTGTTATAGAGAATGGGGGTCAGGACTACAACAGTAGTTGATCAGTGTGCCCATTACATTGGTGGTCAGTGTGGCGCCCATCTTTCAAGCAGCAGCATACCTACTGTATGTTCTCGGTGGTGGGAACAGCAAGCATGAGGGCAGGCAGGTGGGTGGGAAAGCAGGGAGTTGAATGAAAGTGTAAAGTGCAGGTTTGCAGCATTCCAGTTCCACCGGCTTGGCAGTACTGCCTGCACTAGGAAGTGGGTGTGCCCACACTTAATATGATGGACGGGGACCCGGGGTTGAGATGCTGGCTGCTGATGGGGGATACTACAGGGGGTGTCTAAAGAATTTTTAGGGGTGCTTCAGCACACCAATGCACCCCCTGATGCCAAATGTGGATGGGGAGAGGGGCAGTGGTTAGGTGGAACTAGGCTCTGATCCTTTCAATTATTATTGTGGTAAATGACACGTGTACCGGCTCCTTCCCTGCTCTCCTTCCTGACAGATCCCCTGCAGCAGCCAGCGGGAGGTGGAAGGAGAAACCCGGCAGCTCTGCAGGGGGCATGTAGCCAGGGCCGGCTCTACCACTAGGCAGAGTAGGCGGCTGCCTAGGGCGCACTGCTGCTTAGGGGCGCCTGGCCACTGTTGATCTGTCACTGGCTGCTCTGCATTGATTCATGTAAAACCCGACACTGTCTGGCTGAGATAATGAGATTGTATTATCACATGCCATTTGCCAATGTATATAGAAATAGTGACCGATCTGCCAAATGCCCCTCCTCTGCCCCCACCCCCCGTGAGGCTATATTTGATGGGCACAGGTGAAGCTGTATTTGATGGGCACTGATGAGGCTGTATTGATTGGCGCTGGTGAAGCTGTATTTTATGGGTGCTGGTGAAGCTGCATTTGATTGGCGCTGATCAAGCTGCAATTCATTGGCGCTGATCCGGCTGGGCAGGGAAAAGGGGGTGGGGTCAGGGGGGGAGCCAAGGGGGGGTGGCAAAATGAGGTTTCGCCTAGGGCAGGGGTAGGGAACCTGCGGCTCTCCAGCTGTTGTAGAACTACACTTCCCATGAGGCATTGCAAGGCTGATGGATACAATTACTCCCAGAAGCATGATGGGAAATGTAGTTCTACAACAGCTGGAGAGCCGCAGGTTCCCTACCCCTGGCCTAGGGTGTCAAAAATCCTTGCACCAGCCCTGTGTAGAGCAACCGATGCCCTCCATTTTCTTCCTGCAGCCAGGAGAGAGGAGAAGCAGGCATTTAGCGGCTGCATGGAGGGATTGGTTGCTCTACATGCTGCTGCCCCTTCCATCCAGGTGTACGGGGAGGGGGCAGACTTGCCCCCTGGAGCGTGGCGCTGGGTCGCAATCGCCACCCCTGCACGTATGCCCCTGGTCCTAGTGGAAAAGTGGAATTGTGTTCAGAAGGGCACACAGAAGAGGTTTTTTGGCTAAGACCAGTAACAGGATGTTTCATTTTATATGAGATTTCTTTCAACTTAAAGCGGAGTTCCACCCAGAAGTGGAATTAGCATGTCTTTTTTTGGGGGGTGACCAGGGACCCGGTTTTCACAGGGTCCCAGGTCCACTTCCTCCCCTGGAGCCGCGGCTCTGGAAAGGAAGTCCATCTCCCCCCCCCCTCCCTCTCAGCGATCTTCTGGGACACGGTCACAGGTCCCAAAAGATACACCGGCCATTCACAAGCCACATCGCGACTCGTGCATGCGCAGTGAGCGCCCAGCTTTGTAGCCAAAGCTGGGTGCCCACACTTGTGATGCCGAGGGGAGGGGGAGAAGAGCGAGCCCTCGGGCGGCCGCATCGCTGGAACGAGGGACAGGTGAGTGGCCGATTGTTAAAAGTCAGCAGCTACACTTTTTTAGCTGCAGGGTGGAACTCCAATTTAAGAATGATAACGACCGGCTGGGATCTTCCAGGTGAAACATCCCCCAAGAATGGTTGGCCAAGGAGCCCCTGCACAGAGGGTATATTTTATCCATCTGCAACACTGCAGAATTTTACATCTCCGGCCTCAATCATCTTACATCCTTACAGAAAGCTGACCAGATTTTTAAAATGAAATCCGGGGACATATATTTTTTTTTACTAGTAATTGTGGCAATCAGCGACTTATATTGCGGGGGACAAATCAAACACCAAGTGACACTTTTGACACTTTGTGGGAACCAGTGACACTAATACAGGGATCAGTTTGAAAAATATGCACTGTCACTGTACTAATGACACTGGATGGGAAAGGGTTATCATCAGGGGCGATGAAAGGGTTAAATGTGTTCCTAACCAGCGTTTTCTCACTGTGGGGGAGGAGCTTTTACTAAAGGAAGGAACACAGGATCAATGTCTTCCATACTGACAAAATGGGGATCCTCTTTGTTTGTTCTGCCTGTGTACAGAATGATCGGCGGGTACCGACAGACATAGAGTCCGCCAGACCCGCTGATCGGCTCTGATACCCAGAAATGCAGGATCACACATATATATATATATATATATATATATATATATATATATATATATACACACATGATCCTGCACAGTGCGACCGTCTTGTAGCAGTGACTCTGCTATGGGGCGGTCAGCAACTGGTTAAGATCATTAGCATTATGATAAGACGCAGGCAGCAGACACTCCAGCATGGCTCTGGCTGGCAGTGCACTGGCACAGTGTGTCACATGACATGGCTGCTGGGTGCTGATGCTTATGAACAATACGTTAATAAAATCAGCACCCAGCAGCCATGTTATGTGACACACTGTGCCAGTGCACTGCCAGCCAGGGCCATGCTAGAGTGCCTGCTGCAAGTGAGTTATGATACCCTCTATTATGCCAGAGAGACAGACACAGTACAATGTAGTCTATTCACAGACACCCCCAAAGCACAGCGGTGTTGAAGCCTTGAAGGCACTAGCAGTGTTGCCAACCTCCCCTAGTGTTTTCTACTGGCAAAACATGGAAAATTTACTGGCGGAGCACATTTTTTACTGACAATTGATATTTAAACACAACATGGAAACACTGACAATCTCCATATCAAGTAGTTTGTCTGGTTTACACTTAAAAAGTCAGCACAGCATGACAAATTATCAGACCCTGATATTTATAGACAGTTGTAAAAATCACTGATTTTTACAAACTGTCAGTAAATTTACTGGCGGTTGGCAACACTGGGTACTGGCAGCCCCACGATCAATCTGCTTCCCCTCTGTGCCTGCTGCTGGACACTGTCAGCTGAGCGGCCCCTGTTCAAATCCGATCCGGGGACAAAACCAGGGACAGACTTGGTCCGGAGACAGTCCCCTCAATCCAGGGACTGTCCCCTGAAACCGGGGACGTCTGGTCACCCTACTTTATAGTATCCCTTTGTGAAGTTCACATCTACAGGGTGTCAACTCTTGTCTCACTTTAAGATCAGTGTACCCCATCCAATGCCCTCACCTTCAAAACTGACTGTTTAGCTATGATTTTCCTAAAGTCACTATTTGCATAATCATAGACACCTGTCCCTGCCCATGAGGAAAGGCCTGAGCTTGATGGTAGGTTGTTTAGGCCCGTGGTTGGTAGAACATCTTCTCCACTCCCAGGAGGAATGGCACACACTTGGATAAGGTTCAAGGCAGCATTAAAGGTGACATGGCTATGGAACCGATAGGACAGGCCATGGCTCTCAGATATCATACTCATTCCCCACCAATTTGCTTTAAGACATTTCCTGTAGGGAAGGAAAATATGAAGCTAGTTAGCATTTGACATTCTGCACATTCCATAAATTGCTGTTCTTGTACATTAATCAGATTATCTCATCCCCGGTGTTCACTGACAATAGAGCTGTAACCATGTTATAATTATTATTACGAGGGCTTTATAATAACCGGCTTATGGCGGGGGGGAGGGGGGGGGGGCTGAACATATTCAAAAGTGTACATGTAAAAATAATAATCAATTTAACCCCATTCAGCTCCCGCTCCTGTACACCATTTATGGAGCAGAACAATTTTTTTTTAAATTTCTGCTATGGGCCTGTTGATTCGACAATAACTTTGCCATTATTTAAAGTGGTTCCATATACCCAGTGAAGTGAATGGACACAGAGATGAAACAATCCTTCTACATATGTTGTACCTGTTTATCTGCATTATTCCCTTCTCTACATCTATTCAAGGCGTAGAATTTACACAGCTTGTCTGAAATTTCAGAAAGAAGGGGGTGGGGAGCTGAAGCTACACTCTGCAGGCACCCCACCCCCTCCCACAAAACACAGGAACAGAGCTGAGGCTGTCAATCACAGGCTGTGTGCTGGAGTTCCCTAATTACTTGCCTGAGCCCCATCTCTATCCAGTGATGACTACGAGTCCCTCGGCTGCACTCTCCCTCCTGATTGGCTGAGACACAGCAGCGGTGCCATTGGCTCCCGCTGCTGTCCATCAAAGTCAGTTAACCAATCAGGAGAGAGGGGGGGGCAGGGCCAAACCACAGCTCTGTGTCTGAATGGACACATGGAGCTGCAGCTCGGCTCGGGTGCCCCCGTAGAAAGCTGCTGGATCCAATCTGCTCTGCGCAAAACCAACTGCACAGAAGCGGTAAGTACAGCTGTGCTCATAAGTTTACATACCCTGGCAGAATTTATGATTTCTTGGCCATTTTTAAGAGAATATGAATGATAACACAAAAAACATTTCTCTCACTCATGGTTGGTGTTTGGCTGAAGCCATTTATTATCAATCAACTGTGTTTACTCTTTTTAAACCATAATGACACCAGAAACTACCCAAATGACCCTGATCAAAAGTTGACATACCCTGGTGATTTTGGCCTGATAACATGCACATAAATTGACACAAAGGGACTTGAATGGCTATTAAAGGTAGCCATCCTCACCTGTGATCTGTTTGCTTGTAATTAGTGTGTGTGTATAAAAGGTCAATGAGTTTCTGGACTCCTGACAGACCCTTGCATCTTTCATCCAGTGCTGCACTGACATTTCTAGATTTTGAGTCATGGGGAAAGCAAAAGAATTGTCAAAGGATCTGTGGGAAAAGGTAGTTGAACTGTATAACAGGAAAGAGATATAAAAAGATATCCAAGGAATTTTGAATGTCAATCAGCAGTGTTCAAACTCTGATCAAGAAGTGGAAAATGAGGGGTTCTGTTGAAACCAAACCACGGTCAGGTAGATCAACTAAAATTTCAGCCACAACTGCCAGGGAAATTGTTCGGGATGCAAAGAAAAACCCACAAATAACTTCAGGTGAAATACAGGACTCTCTGAAAACATGTGGTGTGGCTGTTTCAAGATGCACAATAAGGAGGCACTTGAAGAAAGATGGGCTAATGCCACAAACTATCCCGCTTACAATACGCCAAACAGCACAGAGACAAGCCTCAAACCTTCTGCCACAAAGTCATTTGGAGTGATGAGACCAAAATTGAGCTTTTTGGCCACAACCATAAACTCTACATTTGGAGAGGAGTCAACAAGGCCTGTGAAACACGGAGGAGGATCGCTGATGTTTTGGGGATGTGTGAGCTACAAAGGCACAGGAAATTTGGTCAAAATTGATGGCAAGATGAATGCAGTGTTATCAAAAATACTGGAGGAACATTTGCATTCATCAGCCAGGAAGCTGCGCATGGGACTTGGACATTCCAACATGACAATGATCCAAAACACAAGGCCAAGTCGACCTGTCATTGGCTACAGCAGAATAAAGTGAAGGTTCTGGAGTGGCCATCTCAGTCTCCTGACCTCAATATTATTGAGCCACTCTGGGGAGATCTCAAACATGCAGTTCATGCAAGACAGCCCAAGAATTTCCAGGAACTGGAGGCTTTTTGCCAAGAGGAATGGGCAGCTTTACCATCTGAGAAGATAAAGAGCCTCATCCACAAATACCACAAAATACTTCAAGCTGTCATTGATGATAAAGGGGGGAATACACGGTATTAAGAACTGGGGTATGTAAACTTTTGATCAGGGTCATTTGGGTAGTTTCTGTTGTCATTATGATGTAAAAAGAGTAAACACCGTTGATTGATAATAAATCGCTTCAGCCAAACACCAACCATGAGTGAAAGAAAAGTTTTTGTGTTCTCATTCATATCCTCAGAAAAAGGGCCAAGAAATCATAAATTCTGCCAGGGTATGTAAACTTATGAGCACAGCTGTATAACATTTTTATTTAACCACCTCAATACCTGCCACTTCACCCCCTTCCTGCCCAGACCAATTTTCAGCTTTCAGCGCTGTCACACTTTGAATGACAATTGCGCGGTCATGTAACACTGTACCCAAACAATATTTTTATCATTTTTCGCCCCACAAATTGAGCTTTCTTTTGGTGGTGTTCAACCACCGCTGGGTTTTTGTTTTTTTGCTAAGCAAATTAAAAAAGACAAACATTTTTGAAAAAAAAATGTTTTTCTTCATTTCTGTTATAAAATTTTGTTTTGTTTTTTTGATAATTAGAAGCCGCATTTTACTCCGTTTGTTTATGTTTTCAAGAGTGGTGCAAGTGTAGCAGTGTCCCCGACCCCTAGAGGCCTAGTGGTGGCCTCCAGAGTCAGGGAGAGCCGACATTCTTCCTCGAAGTGTGGGTTACTAGGCATGGTGGGTGTAATGCAAGTTGGAAACATGGGCGCCAGTCACTTTTTGGATGCAAGAAAAAGAGATTTATTGTCTCTTAACAGAACTGGTGGAGAGGGCCTGGACACCGTTAGGCAGATGCAAAAGCAATTAGCAGACTCAGAGACAAAAATAATAGGCAGACAGCTATACAGGTAGAGGGTCTTCAAGCTGGATGCTGCAACTGTATTTGTAGAGCTGCTGTCTCCTATGGCAACTGAACTTGCAACAGTTAATAGAGATCTGTACACGTAACTCACAATGACCCGTTATAGATCTTCTCTCATATCTCATGGTATCCTACTGTAGATCTTCACTCACTGAGCTCCCGGTCTCTCACTAGACTTGAAGAACCCAGCAGCCACTAGATCCCCTGAGCTCTTCCACAGCTTACCCGCTGTATTTTTCTCAAGCTTCACTCCTGCTAACCCACTGGGTCACTGGCTTGGCACTCTGCTGAAGCTTTCCCACTTCTTCACCGTCCCCGGCTGGTGAAAAGGCTGCTCTGGTACTTCTTCAGATTTCCATACACTGGCCTCTGATAATAGGAGTATGTGTCCCACTGCTTCCCCTTTACCCCTGACCTTGATCCTCACTTGCCGCTGGCAACGGGAGTTGTCGTCCCTGATGGCAACTGCTTCTCCTTTGCCCCTGGCAACAATTCGGTTCCCCGTCCGGGGGAAACTGCAACTTGGTTGGGCTCCAGGCCTGAACCCCCAACCTTGCGCTGCTTCTCTCAATCCTGGATAGGCCTCAGACAGCCTAGCAGCCAGATGCTCCCGGGATAGGCATCAGGCTTCTGGCCTAGCAACCAATAGCAGTACAACACACGTCCACCCAGACAGCCATCCAGGTGGCACAGAACCCCAATCACCTGACTCCTCCCGAATAAATAGGATCTCCCAGTGGGCCAAGGGGCAAAGAGACCACTGCCAATTGGCTGAGACAACCCATCTATTCCTAGTCTGGATTCACTATGCCCCCCTGTCATTCCAATGCCACATGCAACAATGCCACCTAGTGACAATCAGCCAGGCTAGTTACCACCTAGCAAACTAAATTTGTTAGCAACCCTGCCTAAGACCAGGGTGCTACACAAGCATTGTGGCTGCATTACTCTTTGTTCATTCTCTCCATTGTGTCTGACAGTCCGTTTTCTGTATTTACACAGCAACTCCCAGCTGTCATTTTGACAGTTAGAAATTGCCAGCAAGAGTTAGGGGGGAGCAGCAGTGGGGCAAAAGGATAGGGCGTACTATATACAGTATGCCCTGTGTACTTCAAAGAAGTTTCATTGGGCGTGTGTAGTACATCCAATGTGTACAACTTGTTAATAATGTTAGATTAAAGGTAAACTCCAGTCAAAGCTCAAAATCTACAGCACTGTTTTCACCAATATTCTTACCATTTTGGTGAAATGCTTTGGAGGCAATAGGAAGGGAAAATACGGTGGTTAAAGTGGCTTTTAATGGCTCTTAAAGCGGAGCTCCACCCAAAAGGAGACGTTCTGCTTGTTGCAGTTTGGAGTGGGTTAATGGTTTTGACAGGTACCCGCTTCCAATTCCGGCTGAGATCGCCACGGCGATTTCAGCCGAAAGATAGCCCCTCCCTCTGTCCCCTGCTGTGATGTGTCCCAGCAGACTATGGGACCATTCACAAGGTGCAGTGCAGCTTGTGCATGAACAGTAGGAACCCGGCTGTGAAGCTGCAAGGCTTTTCTTCCTGTTTCCCTTACTTGAGATGCAGGTGCCTACACCACCCAAAGCCTTTTAAAGAATCGGCTCAGGTGAGGGCTTTGCGGGCTACCTGGACAGGTAAATGCCCTTATATTAAAAGTCAGCAGCTACAGTATTTGTAGATGCTGACTTTTAATTTTATGCCTGGATGTCACAATCCTGGCGGTGGAGTCTGGTTCGTGCGGGGAACAACCTCTCTTATGGCCCTGGTTCCAGAACCCCTGATAGAGCAGACAGGGGAGCACAAGGGCTGGATTCAGAGACAGGTGGTGGAAAGATGTCTTCCAGAAGTCCGTGCAAGACTGAGAGTAGTAGTTCAGGCCGGGTCGGCAACGTTCAGGCAAACAGTGCAGAGGGATCAGACGGATGGATGGTCCGGCTCAGGCAGGGTTGTCAGCAGGCGGGCAGCGAGGTACAGAGGGATCAGGCAGAGAGAGTGGTCATGGAAAAGCAGAGGTCAGTTCAGGCAGAAAGCACGGGTAATCAGGTCAAGCCGGAGTCTCAGGAACAGGAAGTGTACAAGTACAGGTATCTCGGGAACACGGATTTGCTGTAGAACAGACAGCACCTGCTAGGGCGCAGGATGCTCAAATAGACTGATTGGCGCCATTGGCGCATGAGGGCGTGTGCAGAACAACTGGAGACGCCCATTTTCCTGACACTGCCCCCCCAAGGGGTTGTTTCTCCAGAAGATGTTAAGGCATTCTTCCACATGGATGTTGCTTTCTGGCTCCCAAGAATTCTCTTCTGGGCCGAAGCCCCTCCATTTGATCAAGTACTGGATGTTACTGCCCCTCTTCCTGCAGTCCAAGACAGCCTCCACTTCAAACTCCTCTTCCCCGTTGACCAGCACTGGTTCTGAAGGGTTATTGCCTCGGCCCATAAAGGAATCAGGAATGACAGGTTTTAGCAGCGACACATGGGTGGATTCTCAAGGTGTTGGGGAGTTCAAGTTCATAGGACACCCTCTTGACGGAGAACGGTCCAATGAACTTAGGCCCCATTTTCTTGGACGGGCAGGCCATTTTCAAATTGGTTGTTGCTCCAGGTACAGCTCCCCCCTTCTCTTCTTGTCAAAAGTATCCTTGTAACTTTCCTGGGCTTTGGCCATGGTTTCACTTCTCCACTTTGGCGTAGAGCCCATGCTGGCGAAGGCGACTTAGTACTTTGGCCACGTGTTGACTGTGTTTGTCCAGATTGGCAGAAAAGATCAAGATGTCGTCTACCACAAACTGGTCTAGGTAGTCCCTAAAAATGTCATTCACGAAGCGTTGGAATGTTGCGGGGGCGTTATAGAGCCCGAAGGGCATAACCAGGTACTCGTAGTGCCCAAACCGAGTAGGGAAGGCGGTCTTCCACTCATCGCCTTCCCAGATTGTAGACTCTCCACAAGTCCAACTTGGTAAAAATGGTGGCCGCTCCCAACCGTTGGAACAGTTCAGGTACCAGGGGAAGAGGATAGCGGTTCTTCACCGTAATCTTATTAAGTTCCCTGTAATCGATGCAGAGTCGCAAGGAATGATCTTTTTTTTCCACAAAGAATATTCCGGCTCCTGCTGGAGATGTGGATGGGTGGATAAACCCTTTCTCTAGGTTGTCGCCAATGTAGGCCTTGAGGGCCACCAGTTCGAGCTTGGCAAGAGGAAAAATCCGTCCGAAGGGGACTTCCGCTCAGGGAAGTAGCTTGATGGGGCAATCATAAGACCTGTGAGGAGGAAGCTTGTCTGAGCCCTTCTTGCTAAACACATCCAAAAAGGTGTGGGACACGGGTGGAACGGACCGGGGGGTTTCAGGGTCTGAGTCAGAGTCCAGGCATAGCAGGTTTGGGGCCGTTTCAGTGCCCGTTTGTAGGCAGTGTTGCGCACAATAAGGTGACTGGAACCTGACTGTGCCCGTGCTCCAATTTATGTCTGGATTGTGCGCCTGTAGCCACGGGAGGCCCAAAATAATGGGAAAAAGAGGGGAGGAAATTACATCCAAGCGTAGGAGTTCTTGGTGCCCGCTGGGCGTGCTAACCGGCAGCGGGGTGGTCTCGTGAGTGACAAGACTAGAGCTGATGGTAGATCCATCAGCCAGGTGCACCAACATCCGGTGTTCTTTGGGTTGGAGAGGTTACAACGTTCAGGCAAACATTGCAGATGGATGGTCGGGCTCAGGCAGGGTCATCAGCAGGTGGGCAGCGAAGTACAGAGAGATCAGGCAGAGAGAGTGGTCGTGGACAAGCAGAGGTCAGTTCAGGCAGAAAGTACAGGTAATCAGGTCAAGCTGGGGTCTCAGGAACAGGAAGTGCACAGGAACAGGTCTCTCGGGAATACAGATTTGCTATAGAACAGACAGCACCCGCTGCAGGGCGCAGGATGCTTAAATAGACTGACTGGTGCCATTGGCGCGCGCGGAATGGCTGGAAACGACCATTTTCCTGACACTGGAACTGCTCTTTAAATTGATAATTAGTGAGTTATTTTTGGTGCATGTTGTTTTGTTTTTTTGGGACTTTTGTGGGACAAAATGTATTTGTGATTTTTTTCATTTAACTCCTTAGAATACAGAAGGAACTTGGGGCAATAGGGATTTTCTTGGTACCACAGTTTGATTAAAAAATATAATAATTTTATTTAGTTCATAGAATTTTTTTTCTTTAAAACAGACAATATATGCATACAAACACATTGTTAATATAACAGAGTATCTCTCATCATTGTGATGGTATGTGACCTTGAAACTCTCAACGTGTTTCGTGGCAGTCCCCTTCTTCAGGAGAGATCAAAAAAGGGCCACGGAAGAAGTATACACTGAGGATAACGAAAAATACATCATGAATACATTTACAGTGATACATTATGCATTAACACAGGTCATTATTTAGGAAAGGGAAAATACTGTGCTCCTGAATCCTGATATCAGAAAAAAATCACAAATAACAGCAGCTGTCACACCAATTGACAAATTGTGTAGGTATGTGTTATAAATAGTGCAGCGCTCATCCAAAAGTGCTAAGTATAACAATCTTATGCAGATTATTAATAATTGTTGGAAAAATCACAAAGTGTCCCATGCAAAAAATGTATTAATTATAAATAAAGTGTGCGTGCTTAGATATTAAACAACTTGATTGTAGATAGATATAGTGATATCTTGCAATCATCACCAATCACATAGTGAAAATCCACCACCTTTCACAAATTGCGCTTACCAGATAACGGCAAGAAATGCGTAAACTTAACTGCAATTGTTGATGTCACACAGTATGGGGCTTTGGGTCATCTCACAGGCCTTCACCTCCACAAATAGCGTCTCAACAACAGATAAAAAAAGTCTCCACCAATTAGGATTGGTAACAGGATATCCCAAGCAGCAAAAAATCCAGGTGTATCAATCAGCCATAAAAAGTCTCCATAATGTAAAACCATAACAATTTTAATAAAAAATCTTATAAAAACTTACATCAATTATGAAAATATAGGGCCCATAGATAGTGTCGCAATGACGAGGGACGTAACCCAACGCTTTTCGTCTCATAAGACTTCTTCTGGGGTGTCCCCCACCCCAGTCATTGCATGTATATATAGAAAACCTTCAATTGTACAATATCAACCTACCTTGTTCCAAGCGGAAGTCCAGTGTTGCCTTTCAAAGATGGTGCCCTAATGTGCGTTCCACGCCTCGACATGGGGAAATGTGTAGTACATATACCATTGGCTTATTCACAAATGGCGTGTGTGCCACGCCTCGTGTTGGGGAAATTATTTCCTTGTATGCCATGGTGTCCCGCATGCTCCTGGCTAATGGACCTTACTGTGTGGAACGCAAATAAATTACGTAACACCTCCCCTACACAACATCAAATATAGCAGGCTCCAAAGGATACCTAAACAGAGTATAACCCTAAAAGAGAACAAAATCGTCACCCACTTTGTTCAACACTGGACTTCACTTGTATTTTACAGGAACCGATGAATTGATATAAAGGTAAAGAAATGAACATTGTAAAAATTAACAATGTAAAAAGTTAACATTAAGTTCAAATCAGATAAATAAAACTGACCCAATCCAATATATATTTCAATTTCAGTAAATAGATATTATCAGTTAAAAAATATCAATTTGTGAACATTATAGTTTTAAAACGTAAGTATATAACAAATGGATACATATATGAAATGGTTATATTCATCTCCAAAACTCTTTTACTCCCCAAAAAAATATATGTTAAAACCCTGAAGAGATTAAATTACATCAAGCTTTATTAATAAAGGAATTAATATGCCAGTCAACGTTAAGCCCAAATGGGGCATAACACTTTAACTGGTATATCCAAAAGGTTTCCAACTGTGATATCCCCCTTTTGATAGCACCGCCTCTCCATGAAGGAGTGCATTTGTCTATTATTTGAAATTGGGTGCCCTTAGGATTTTTGTTGTGATGTCGCAAATAGTGTTTGGGGACACTATGATTCGTTTTGCCCTTAAGTATATTCGTGATGTGTTCATTTACTCTAACACTGGACGTTCTTATGGTGCTTTCCACATATTGTTTGCCACATGGGCAAGTCAGTAGGCAGACCACATTCCTCGTTTCACAAGTACAAAATTGTTTGATGTTATAATTACGTCCAGTTGTTGTAGAACAAAAGTCTAAGAACTTTCTATCCCGACAGGCATTGAATTTACAGACCCTGCACCTTCGGCATGGAAAAAAACCCCACCAAATTGTGAAAAAATGATACACGCTTGGGGGGGTCCACCACATTGGGGGCCAGCTTGTTCCTCAATGGTAAAGTTCCCCTGTAAACAACATTAGGTTTGTCCAGTAAACAGGGCCCAAGGACCCTATCATTCTTTAAGATACTCCAATGTTTGTTGAATAGATACCTAATTTTTTTATGTTGTGATGAGAAGCCAGTAAAGAAGGACCTTTTGTATTTCTCATTTTCCTGAGCTTTTGGTTTATTTTCCAAAAGAGATCGTCTGTCAACATCTAAGGTTTTCTGAATCTCCTGATCCAAATCTTAGGACTGATAACCTTTTTCTAGAAATCTTTGAGAATTAAGGCCTGCTCTCGAAAATCATGGGTATTGGAACAGTTGCGCCGTAATCTTTAAAATTGACTACAGGGCACAGATCTAAGCCATGCCTGATAGTGGCAACTATCTGTGGGAATGTACCCATTCCTATTGATCAGTTTAAAGAAAGTTTTAGTTGTCATATGGCCGTTATTTATCTCGATACACAGGTCTAGGAAATATATACCTTTATTGCTGAACTCATATGTGAGGGAAATATCCCTATCGTTCGAATTCAATTCGAAAAAGAATTCAGCAAGTGAATCAGGGGTACCATTCTAGAGAAGGAGGATGTCGTCAATATACCCAGCCCAAAAAATTAATTCTGGTCTGTCTTGGGCATAGACGACATCCTCATCCCATTTGGCCATAAATAAATTTGCCAAACTGGGGGCAAATTTGGCCCCCAATGCAACACCCTTTTCTTGTGAGTAAAACTTTTCTTCAAACCGGAAATAGTTGTGCTTAGTAGCAAACACAACTAAATCCAACAAAAATTCCCTTTGAACCCTGGATATGGATTTATCCCGAGACAAATAATATTCCACAGCCTGCAGGCCTAATTCATGTGAAATGCAAGTATAAAGAGATGCCACATCAGCAGTGGCAATTAGACATTTCTCTGGTATTGTAATATTCTCAATCTGGCAGATTGTATCCTTTGTATCTTTTAAAAAAGGTGGCATCTTTTTAACTGAGGGCTGGAGATAAAAATCAATATATCGCCCTATCCTAGATGTAATGGAGTCTATCTAGCTGACCATTCGGTGTCCCAGTGGATGCACTTTTTTTTTTTACTGGTAATGGCGGCGATCTGTGATTTTTATTGGGATTGCGGCGAACAGATTGGACACTTTTGACACTTTTTTGGGACCAATGTCATTTATACATCATTCAGTGCTAAAAATAGCCACTGATTACTGTATAAATGTCACTGGCAGGGAAGGGCTTAAACTGTAGGGGGCAGTGAAGGAGTTAACTGTGTTCCCTCAGCGTGTTCTAACTGTGTGTCTAACTGGGCTGGACTGGCAGGGACATGACAGATCTGACTGTTCCCGATTACAGGGAACAGTAAATCAGTGTCATGTCCCCTGACAGAACAGGGATCTTCCTTGTTTACATTGGCAGATCCCCGTTCTGCCCCTGTAGAAGGCGATCGCGGGTCGCCTTCGGACATTGAGTCCGCGGGAGCGCTCCCGGCGGCGTGCGTGCGCACCCACAATATTGCATGGACTGCTATGGAGATTTGCGCAAGAGAGCTGACCTGCCTGGACGGCGGCTGGTCGGCAAGTGGTTAATGTTGAAACTGGATAGAAATCCAGTTTCAGCACCATGGATAGCGACTGATCGCAGCTTCATCTGCAGGTTATACAGCAGGGCTGCTCAACCTTTTGAAGAGCGAGGGCCACTGATTTGTTAAGCGGTCTCAGGCCACAATGACATCAAATGGTTCCGAATTTTAATTTTTTTATTTTGAATAGCAAATTAAAGATTTTGATCAACAATCCGGATCATCATTTTCAGTGGGACCCTTCCCTGTTGGATGTTTAGCCAATGTTTAATCACAATCACAAAAAGAAAGAGTGGATGACACCAGTGTGAAAACTGACTTTGTCTACTTTTTACAAGGATTCTTTTTACAAGGGTAAAGGGTCTATGCCTGTATATGCCGCCCCTCCTGTCCAAGTGTAAAACAGAATGTGGCAGGGAGGCCCCCTTGGAGCATGGGACCATTGCGACACCTGACGCTGGTTGGGTTGTGTGGTAACACAATGTCTCAACTATGAGGTGTTACCACCCCCCCAAAACTGCAAATGTAAATGAGTCCTTACTATACTGAGCCCCCTTTAAAGTGGAAGTAAACCCATTTTTTTTACTTGTACCTACAGGTAAGCCTATAATAAGCTATAATAGGTACAGTGAATATCTCTTAAACTTGCACTGTTTAGGAGATATTCACACTTCATGCATCCGGTGATGTCACAGGCGCATGCTCCCTGAAGGGACGGCATAGCGTACTGTCCCTTCAGAACTCCATCCTGCGGTCCGTGACTCCCGTGCGCATGCGCGGGAGTGATGTTATCGCGACGCAGCCAATCGGAGGGCCAGGGAACGCAAACTCGGAAGGAAGACCAGGTGAAGATGGAAGCCCTGTCAGTGGTGACAGCACTCCGCTTGAGGTCTTTGTTCTAAAGTAAGTATTTCACAATGTGCTAGTATGGGAGGCATTGCATACAAGCACATTATGCCATTGTCTTGCAGGGTAAAAAAAAAATAATGCTGCACTCTTAAAGCTCACAAAAACTCCTGCATCTCCCTGGTGCCCATTCATCCATGTAAATCAATTCAAATCATGCCATCAATTCTTACCGACTCATTACTGACTTGACACCAAAAAGCCACTAAATGTCAACTACCTATTACTCTTCAAAAACAGTATGAAAGGAAAAAGGTAAAATTGACGTTTATGTTGAAAACAGGAAGGAGAGCTCCAAAGAGCTGGGACTTTTAAGGTGCCAAAGAATGTGTTAGACCATAGAATAAAACGTAATCTTTAATCCATATCAAGCGTAAAAAATGGTATTTGAATAACATCTAATTAAAAACATTGTTTATGGAACAATATTTTACTTAAGAAAATCCACAAGACCCAAGATCCACAAGAGTCATCATGGTGTAGCAATCTTGACATGTTTCGCCTATATAAAAGGCTTCTTCAGGAGATATAGTGTACCACAGCTAAATTAAGATTACAGAACAAGCAAATCAATATGTATTACAAAATAATATATACATTATATGTACAGCTTTGCAAAAATGTGAACTACATCAGTATAGTAACAAATCATAAATCACAATAAAGTTTGGTGGAGGGCATCTTACCAATTATAACGATTTGACTGGAACTAATTAAAAAATAATATTCTGAGAAAACACTATCCAGCAAAACACAGCGATCAGACCCCCTAAAGAATGGGTAAGACAGGCATCTGATTCTTTTTGAAGCAATTTACTAAGGGCTCTCCTGTCTCCCTCCTTATTTTTATGGTGGACTCAAACCAGAGACCCCTGGCCAGCCTCTTAGGTTCTAACCCTACAAGCCAACAATTGACCACCACAGCCTAGACCAGTGGTCTCCAAACTGCAGCCTCTGGATGCGGATGCCGCCCTTTACTTTAATCTGGCTCTTGGGGCATTATTTCCCCCACTGTCTGCAACAGTGAGGCATAGTTCCTGACACTGACAATAGGGCATCATTCCTCCCACTGACCATCAATGATGTGGCACACTTCTTCCCACTTGCATCAATGATGGGGCACTATTTCTTCCCTGATACCAATGATGGGGCGTTGTTTACTCGCACAGACGGCAGGATATATTCTTCTCCTACTGGCCACAGTCTGGCCCCCCTAAAGTTTGAAGGACAGTGAACTGTTTTGGGGCATTAGCTCCTGACACTGACAATAGGGCACTATTCCTCCCACTAACACCAAAAATGGGGCACTATTCCTCCCATTAATGTCAAGAATGGAGCACTATTCCTCCCACTGACACCAATGATGGGACACTATTCCTCCCACTGACACCAATGATGGGGCACTATTCCTCCCACTGACACCAATGACGGGGCACTATTCATTCCACTGACACCAATGATGGGGCACTATTCCTTCCACTGACACCAATGATGGGGCACTATTCCTTCCACTGACACCAATAATGGGGCACTATTCCTCCCACTGACACCAATGATGGGACACTATTCCTTCCATTGACACCAATGATGGGGCACTATTCCTTCCATTGATATCAACAATGGGACACTATTCCTCCCACTGACAGCAAAAATGGGGCACTATTTCTCCCATTGATATCAACAATGGGGCACTATTCCTCCCACTGACACCAACGATGGGGCACTATTTCTCCCACTGGCACCAATGATGGGACACTATTCCTCCCACTGACACCAATGATGGGACACTATTCCTTCCATTGACACCAATGATGGGGCACTATTCCTCCCATTGATATCAACAATGGGATACTATTCCTCCTACTGACAGCAAAAATGGGGCACTATTTCTCCCATTGATATCAACAATGGAGCACTATTCCTCCCACTGACACCAACAATGGGGCACTATTCCTCCCACTGATACCAATGATGGGGCACTATTCCTCCCACTGACACCAACGATGGGGCACTATTCCTCCCACTGACACCAATGATGGGGCACTATTCCTCCCACTGACACCAACGATGGGGCACTATTCCTCCCACTGGTGCCAGGGTATTTTCTTCTCCCATTGGCCCAAGTTGCCCCCCCCCCCCAAGTTTGAAGGACAGTAAACTGGCCCTTTGTTTATAAAGTTTGGAGACCACCAGAATCTAGACCATTGTTTTTCAACTCCAGTCCTCAAGGCGCCCCAACAGGTCATGTCTTCAGTCTTTCCATTATTTTGCACAGGTGATTTGATAAAGTTCCACTGCCTTAGTAATTACCACAGCCCTTTCATCTGAGTGAAATCTTGAAAACATGACCTGTTGGGGCGCCTTGAGGACTGGAGTTGAGAAACGGTGGTCTAGATTGTGGTGGTCTCCAAACTTCTTAAACAAAGGGCCAGCCAGAGAAACGCTGATGTAGACCTTATAAATCCCGTGCTTTTTACACATCATCTAGATTTGCTACACAACTAAAAAAACAAGTTTCTCGTTTGTCGAGCGGAAAAGTTCCATCGTCTTCAGAACTCTCCTCTCCATCTATCATCAGCCTACGAGGCAGCTCTTGAGTTTTTCGGTCTTTTGCGGACGACCGTCCGAAGGCGCATTCAGATTGCCACTTGAGAGACGGATTGAGGGGGTGGGGGTGGGAAGAAGCCTCCATTAACACCGCTTATCATGTTCCTCTAATGAGTTCCCCGTCTCGGGAAAGATTACTACCTCCTCTAATCCGCAATCCAAGCCTTGACGTCCAAATTACGAGCGAGAAGACAAACTACTTCAATTCCTCTCGTGATTAATGCGGGAGAGAAGGATGGAGGGATGGAGAGAGAGTGGGCGGAACGCCCTGTCATCGCACTCCGGTTTGGGAAGTCAGGAGCGGCGGGGGATGGGGGGGGCGAGCGTGCAGAATATTTGGGGCCATTATCTGCGTAGGACTTGTTCGAGTTGAAAGACCGGCTGTGACATGTTCTCGAATTATTTTAGGCAGCGCCCTGTTAGTGCGAAGGCCTGCGAGAGTGCGAATCCTTAATTTCCTCGCAGAACCGCCATAAAGGCTGATTAGCGCGGCCGAGGATGCTGTAATTAATGATTAAGGCGCTTGCGACTCTTACTTGTAGATTTCAGTATCAGAACACGGAGATAATCAGATCTTTCTGTTCCATTTTTTTTCCTCCAACGATCTTTATGAATTTCTTTTATTTCTGTAGTTCAGAATTTGCGTGCCGTAATAAAAGAACTTTTATGTATTAACCACTTCCCGCCCAGCCCTGGCATCCCTTTAACAAGGCCTTGACGGTGGGGGAAGGATAGGCTGATCACGTGAGCTCTGTGATTGGCTGTCACTGTGGTCACTTGATCGGGAGCAGGACCTGCTGTCTGCCAGTCATTAGCGGAGTTCGATCGCTGTGCTGGAAGCGTGCAAAGTTCTGCCGCCCATGGACGCATTAAAGCCCGCCCCCTTGGTCACTGCCCATATGCATTACATGGGCGGCCAGAAGTTAAAGTATAGAACTGTAACATGTAAATGAACAAAAAAAGCAGCGCTCTCACAAAGGAAACCTTCAGGATATAAAGAGTCCACGATAGGGTTCTCTGGCTGTTGTGTCCTCCGGGCAACACTTAGACAGTAATCAAGATAGGAAAGGCCGGCAACCCCATGTCCGTATCCAAATGAAAACTCTTTATTGGTACATGTAAGAGGATACAAGGGCGGACGCGTTTCGGCACACCGCCTTGGTCAGTGCTGAAACGCGTCAGCCCTTGTATCTTTTTACATGTACCAATAAAGCGTTTACATTTGGATATAGACATGGAGTTGCCGGCTTTTCATATCTTGATAGAACTGTAACATAATGTATTTGTGGAAATAGGAGCAGACTCCTCGTGGGCGGGCCTTCAGGGTCATGTTCCAGCACTTGAAGACTCCTTGTACCTTCTTACATATACCAATAAAGGGTTTATATTTGGATATGGACATGGAGTTGCTGGATTTTCATATCTTCATAGAACTGTATCATAATGTATTTGTGGAACTAGGAGCAGACTCCTCATGGGCGGGCCTTCAGGGTCAAGTTCTAGCACTTGAAGACTCCTTGTATCCATATACATGTACCAATAAAGCGTTTACATTTGGATATGGACATGGAGTTGCTGGATTTTCATATCTTCATAGAACTGTATCATAATGTATTTGTGGAACTAGGAGCAGACTCCTCATGGGCGGACCTTCAGGGTCAAGTTCCAGCACTTGAAGACTCCTTGTATCCTTATACATGTACCAATAAAGCGTTTACATTTGGATATGGACATGGAGTTGCTGGCTTTTCCTATTTTGATAGAACTATAACATAATGTATTTGTGGAAATAGGAGCAGACTCCTCGTGGGCGGGCCTTCAGGGTCACGTTCCAGCATTTGAAGACTCCTTGTACCTTTTTTACATGTACCAATAAAGCGCTTACATTTGGATATGGACATGGAGTTTCCGTCTTTTCCTATCTTGATAGAACTGTAACATAATGTATTTGTGGAAATAGGAGCAGATTCCTTGTGGGCGGGCCTTCAGGGTCAAGTTCCAGCACTTGAAGACTCCAGTCTTACCATCAGTCTTGCCAGTTGTGCTGCACTGAGATTGCTGGTTCTGATTTCACTGCACACTGTGAGATTCTCATAAGTCAGGATCATTTCAGACCATCTAGCCCATGGGTGCTCAACCTGTGGCCCGCCAGCTCTTGTGGAACTACAAGTCCCATGAGGCATTGCAAGGCTGACAGGTACAAGCATGACTACTGAAGGCAGAGGCATGATGGGACTTGTAGTTTCACAACAGCTGGAGGACCGCAGGTTGAGAACCCATGGTTAGTCCTTTCTTCCGCAGCCACGTCCCTGTTGTTGATTGGATTTCACTTCTTTTAATCACATAGGCTCAGCATCATTAGTGGGCGTAACCAAGGGTAGTCTCCAGGCAAATACAACCTGCCTAGAAATGCCACCTCCTCCTGACTGACACCCATCCAGCAAGGTGTTTTGATATTTACATAACTCCTCCCAAGAGCCAGCCCACTGTTTACATCAGGACTGAGAGCTCTTGAGAAGAGTGCTGAGTCAGGGGGCTGTGATGTTTTCAGGAAACTATGTACAGCACCCTGTTGGCCCCTCCCACCACTATGTACAGCACCCTGTTGGCCCCTCCCACCAGCCATGATCTGCCTGCATTGCATAGAGAAGCACAGAGGCCCAGTGATGATGACACTGGTCTAAAAAAGTATGGAAGGAAAACATTTTAAAAATGATTTATGTCATTATCATGTTGATAAGGGGGCAGTAGGGAAACCAGGGAAGGCAAATATCAACAGAGTAAACTTCAGCTATAAGGTGCATGCAAAGCCAAAAGAGAGATTTCCCTTTTTTTCCTGTACTGCTGACAAGGATTTCACACATTTTCATTTCCGTGTTGCTGCTGGAAAGTTCTTTGATACACAATGCTCCCCTCTGGCCACTACATAGTTCCCAAACAGAATAACATGCATTTCATAATATTAAGGAGACCTTCAGTGAGAAGTTACGAGGGATCATTATGCAGATTGCCCTCTAAATGTTTTGAGGCAATAGCGGCTTCCTCAGGAGGAAAAGGAGCATTAACATCTAGAAGGGAGCGGAACACAATTCATAATGTGCATAGAGGTAATAAAGCACTTACATAAATACATACAATCATGAGCCTGTAAGGGCTGACCAAAGTCTAGAGAAAAGGCTACTCTCGAAAGTGTGTTTGTTGTGTTGTCATTACATTTGGAAATGGGGAGGAATAGTGTCTCATCATTGGTGTCACTTGGAGGAATAATGCCCCATCATTGGTATCACTTGGAGAAAAAGGGGCCATCATTAACTTCATTGGGAGGAATAGTGCCCCATCATTGGTGTCATTGGGAGGAATAGTGTCCCATCATTGGTGTCAGTGGGAGGAATAGTGTCCCATCATTGGTGTCAGTGGGAGGAATAGTGTCCCATCATTGGTGTCAGTGGGAAGAACAGTGCTCCATCATTGGTGTCAGTGGGAGGAAAAGTACCCCATGATTGGTATCAGTGGGAGGAACAGTGCCCCATAATTGGTGTCATTGGGAGGTATAGTGGTCTATCATTGGTGTCATTGGGAGGAATGGTGGTCCATTATTGGTATCAGTGAGAGGAATAGTGCCGCATCATCGGTGTCAGTGAGAGAAATAGTGTCCCGTTGTTGGTGTCATTGGGAATAATTGTGCCCCTTTGTTGGGGTCAGTGGATGGAATAGAGCTACAAGGGTGGGATAAATGAAAGCAAAGGGCCATGTCTGGCCCCAGGACCTCAGTTTGGAGACTACTGTTTTAAGGTATTGATGTAATAAGTTTTGATCATTTTTAAGAAAATTTTGTCTTGTTCTTTGGAGTACTGAAAAAATCCATGACCTTTGCTGTTCTGATATCTAGAATTTATAGGACATAACGTCCCAGAATCCCTGTTTTTTTTACCCAAAGTTGATCTACCTGTAGTCTCTTACCATTTCCTGTAACATACCTGTAGTGTCTGACCATCTCTTGTAAAGTACCCATAGCCTCTGAAGGTCTCTTGTAAAATACCCCTAGTTTCCGATCATCTCTTGTAACATAGCCATAGTCTATGGTCATCCCTTGTAACACATTCATAGTCTCTGACCATCCCTAATAAAATACCTGTAGTCTCTGACTTTCTCTTGTAACACACCCTCTGACCAGCTCTTAAAACATAGCCATGGTCTCTGACCATCTCTTGTAACATACTCATAGTCTCTGACCATCTCTTGTAACATACTGTACTCATAGCCTTTAGCCATCTCTTGAAAGGCACACATAGCCTTTGATTGGGTTGATTTACTAATAAGGGAGAGTGCAAACTCTGGTGCAGCTCTGCATAGAAACCAATCAGCTTCTAACTTCAGCTTGTTCAATGAAGCTTTGACACCAGATTTTGCACTTTCCTTTCAAGTTTTAATAAATCAACTCCATAGTCTCTGACCATCTCTTGTAACATAGCCACAGTCCCTGACCATCCCTTGCAACATACTTATAGTCTCTGTGCATCTTTTGTTACATAGCCATAGTCCTTGACCACC
>BLSH010320791.1:20333-30447 GCA_018402905.1 Glandirana rugosa | reverse complement strand
GACTCGGTGTGAGCCCTAGCGTAGCGACCTAGGTCCGTCGCAATGAGTGGAACAGGGGACCTAGGTCGCTACAGGGGGCGACACAGACGCCCGACACAGGAGGCGAGGCTACGGAGACACACGGCCCGAGGCAAGGGACGCTCGCAGCGCAGCGTGCCCCCGCCTCTGGCCGCCCTTTAAGTTTTTCACTTTGTGTGTCGTGTATCTCATGTCACACTAGAATATCTAAGGTAATGACATACTTTTGTAAAGTGTAGGGGAAACAGGGACCACGAAACGGGTCACGGGACGTACGTGAAAATATATTCAATTCTGCAAATCATTCTTATTTACTATCGGTGTTTTCTAGCCGATCAAAAACCACTTTTGACGCAAAGGGACACTTTTTGGTTGCTATGGACATTCTCATGTTTCCAGCAGAAAGAATGACATTTATTATATAAAAGTGCATGCAGGGCACTGGGCAAAGCACCAGGGACAAAGGGGATGTGAAATGTTTTCATACAGTAATGGAATCTATAAGATCACACTGTACTCTATGTGCTGTGTGTTTCACTTTTTGAATTTCCCGCCGGTCTCCGCCCCCGTGCGACGCGACGCTCGCAGGGAACGGAGCCCGGCACACAGAGGCATCGGAGCGGAGGACACAGCCCGCAGACACAGCGGGGGACATCGCTGGATCCAGGGGACAAGGTGAGTAACGCTGCCTGGATCCAGCGATGCGATCCCGAGTGTGGCTCAGGGTTACCGCTAATTGTACTGAAAATCCACCCCGAGCCGCACTCCAGATTACCGCCAGGGAGGTTAAGGTTGGGGGTTATTATTGATCCCTTAATTATTATTTTATTTATGATGATTTTTAGCTATTTCTGTATTTATTTTACATTTGTTTATTCATTATTATTATTTTATTTTTTACATTTGAGCAGAAAATGGCACCAAAATGCGTGACTGCGCCCAGAAATCGCGTGCAGGGGGCGTTTTTATTCATTTCTATGAGGAGTAAAAACACCAAAATCTTCTGCCTGATTCAAGCTGCATAAAAGAGCTGCAGAAGTTTGTTGAGCTTCAGGCATTTGGCTTCAGGTGATTGGAGTGGAGCTGTGAATCTTCTCCATAGAGGAGAATTGATTTTTCCCCTCCAGGGTTTTAGAGCTTCAAACTACAAAACTCTGAGGAGTGAATGGGGCCTGAGAGGCAGCGCAGTGCTGAATGGAGGGGGAGGAGCTTTAGTTATCCTAGGACCACCTAACAACCAATCACCTGCTAGTTATCTTGCAAAGTTACCTAAAGCAGCCCCCAGCCCCGCCCTCCACCCAGCACGGCTTTGCCTCTCACTCCTCTCTGCTAGTGAATGGAGAGCAATGCCAGCAGAGCCTGGGGGAAGCATTGGCACCGCCCTGATCGTCATCTACCCATCGGCTTCCCGACCCCGGCTCTACATGAATGGAACTCATTCTCTCTTTATTGGAATCATTAATATCAGATCCCTTTATAAAACCATCAATAGATATTTAGATGGCGCTGCCCCCTATCAGCCGTTGGTTAGGAGGGGTCCTCTGTTCTTCAGCTCCCCTGACACTCCAGGTTGAATGCACAAACCTACAATATGACCGTCACTGAAAGTAATACTTGGTACCCAGGGGTAGTTCTATGCCAAAGAAAACTGCCACTGACCCGGTTAGTAAAGGCAAATTTAATAAATGTTATCAACTGATATGATTGGTAACAAAGGAAGCATAGAAATGGATTAACAATGGTAATAACACAATTCAGCATGCAGGGTAAATAGTAATAGAGACTGGGCAGAAGATGACACATGGGGCTGATTTACTAAACTCAAATAGACTGTGCACTCTGCAAGTCACTACAAAGTTTAGTAAATGAGGTAAAGCTTCACTTTGCAAACGATACCCAATCAAATGCAAGGAAAATAAAAAACAACATTTTTGCTTGCATATGATTGGATGATGGAAACCAGCAGATCTTCTGCTCATTTACTAAGCTCTGGAGCAGCTGCACTTGTAGAGCGCACAGTCTATTTGCCTTTAGTGAATCAACCCCACGGTGTCCAGATCACCATAAACAGTAGCAAGACCCCTTGAAGTGCAGCAGTGGGAAGTAATAAAGCTTTATTTACCAAACACAGGAACTATACAGACAAAGTGCATTGATAGTGACTATGCTAAGCCCAGACCAACTGGATGGGCACTGCCCATAGAAATGAAGGAAATGGGAACAAAGGGGACTTGCAGGATGGTTTTATGGGAGGGGCAGTCCTTTACATTGTTCTTCTGTGGGCTATCATTGGGCCCTTTAGGAAGTTTTAATGCACTTCACAGTTTTAGTAAACCAGCATGCTATAAGGTGTGGTATAGGTACGGTATACTTAATATCCTGCCTCCAGCAAATCAGTCTCTGCTAACTGTGTGCACAATTGGCAGTGCCCTCTCACCAGTCCCTGTGGTACAGCTGTGATCTCTCTGTAGAAAGATGGCCCCCTCAGTCTCGCCACAGAATGCCTCCAGAGATTCAGCAGTGGGAGGTAGAGGTGGGGGGATGTTCTGGTCTCCCTGAGGCAACAGGGCAGATACCATTGCTGCAATCTGTGCTGCACTGCCTCAGTTGCCTCTGCTGGTCTGGTCTCTAGGGGGTTTAGTCAGCATGCAGCAGATGTGATCTCATCGGTTCCCTGGGTGCCAAGAGGAAGAACCTAGCTGGATAGTCTCAGAAAAGCTGCTCCTCCTTGCCTCAATGTCTCTTGGGAATTATAATGCACAATATGGCTCACTTCCTGGACTTCAAATCCCATGATCCACGTCATTGTGCATAACATTCCACAGGCTTCTTTGGCTATAGTTCTCCCTCTGCTGACTGGAGGGAATAGTGCAACATTCAGCATAGCAGCAGAAAGTGGAAGTAAAATGATTGTAAAGAGGGAGAGGTCACCTTCTCCATGTTCCTGCAGTCCAGCACCTGGCTACATATATAAGAAAAATATTATAATGGAGGAGACCCCCCAATATTGTCCTCCATGTGTAGAGACGGTGATATCTCCATACACAGGATGAGCACAGAATACCACTGACATGACTCGTATTGTGCTATAATCTCCTTGTGGATGGAGCATGAAAGGTATCAGCAGACAGTGTGAGGCCAGGAAAAAAAAAATATTTTTTAAATTTTTTTAAATATTTTTTATTACATTTTTCTTCTTTTTATGATTTTTTTTTCTGTGACCAGAGCAATATAATGTTACCATAGATTTTTTTTTTACAAATTATGATTGCTTAGCAGTGAATTACATTACTATAAGCAAGCATTTTACTGAATGAAACGGATTCAATGTGTTTTGATTTGATTAGCTGTGATTAGCCAGAGCTAATCACATGGTACAGATGGTGTCATGTACCAGGTGTGAGGCCGAGGTGCTGAGAGGGCTCCCCTTGTGGCTAAGTGCAGTGCTCCCATAGAAGTGGTACAGGGAGAGCAGTGCAGAGAGAAGCACGGTTTACCAGTTGCTGTGGTTGAAGAGCTGGTCACCAGAAGGTAGGTGTGCTTGAGGGGTACCAGGTGAGCTTGGCAGACGAGCAAACTGGGAACAGAACCTGGAACCAGGTCAGGGGTCATATACAGTAGATCAGTCAGTAGTAGATTCAGGTAGCAGGACTGGAACAAGCTGGGGTCATACGCGGTGAAACAGATTGAAGCGGAGTCAGTGAGCCCAGCGAAGATCAAACACAGTGGAGCAGACAGGAGAGAAGTCAGTAGTACAAGCCAGAGGTCAAACCAGGAGGTAAGGATAACAGGTCAAGGCAAACCGGTCAGTAACGGGAAATCAAGTGTAGTGGGGGCCGCTTTGTGGCCCGCTATTTCTGAGGCTTTGCCAAGTGGTCGCTGAAAGTATACAGGCATTCTTAGCAGGGAGCATATGCATATCTATGCCTGCATTTCAGAGACAGAGTGTAGTGTTGTTATGTGGAGCTGACTCCCTATAGTGGCCAAAGACAGAAGATCATATTGTCACATTTTACAACACAGTGTTTCATTCCAGCAGAGCATTGCATCCTGGGCATTGTAGTTCACTCCCAGGAAGTTTCCCTTTAGCTGCTTTCAGAAAGAACTACATCTCCCACAAGACTGTGCAGCAGAGAAGGATGGAGGGGAAAAAGAGCAGTGCCTTATTGGAGACTATTTAAGCAGAGGCTGCGGCCTGCTTCAGCCTCTTGGGATGGCATGGCTGATGAGTAAGGACCCTGTGTGTCCTTCACAGCTGGGCTGCAGCCTGAGGCCTACTTCCAGCGATCCAGCCAGCTGAATGTCTGCAGTGTCCCAGCCAGCTGCGGTGCTACAGTGTTCCAGTGGGTGATTTGCAGAGCCAGTTTACAGACATCTAGGTCCGTTCCAGAGCAGCAGGCAACACAGCAACAGCCGCATCGATCGGGGAAGAGAGAGAGATCCTGCAAGCAGTACAGTGGGGCTGTTTTCCCAAGAGTAGAGTTGATCGAACCTCTGGAAGTCCGGGTTCGGCCGAACTTCCGGACAAAGCCTGGGTTCGGGTCCGGACTTGACCTGAACTTTGACCTGGACCCCGAACCCCATTGAAATCAATGGGGACCCGAACTTTTAGGCACAAAAATGGCTGTAACAAAGTCCTGGCAAGTCCTAGAGGTCTGCAAAAGGAAGGAAAATGGGGTTAAGAGTTGGACAAGTGCCCTACAAAGAAATGGGGATAGGGAAATAACTTAAAATAATTTTTAAGCTAAAATCACATAAAAAAAATCAAAAATGAAGGTGGATGTGGAGTTGGAAGTTGAAGAGGCGGTGAAAGTGGCGGTGGAGGAGGAGGAGGAGGTAGCCAACACTGTTTTTTTTTTATTTTTTGTGCAAGAAATGCACCGCAAGTATAGTTTTTAGAATTTTTTTTTTTTTTTAAACCAGCTATGTAGATGCACTTTTTAATTTTGTGCAAGAAAAAATAATCTGTCCCTTTAAGCAACAGTAGGAACCTCTCCCTATACAATTAGGAGATGATTTTAGATTCTAAAATCATCTCCAACTTGTATAGGAAAAGCCTATTGCAGCCGCATAGAGCCATATTATTATTATTATTATATTATACAGGATTTATATAGCGCCAACAGTTTGCGCAGCGCTTTACAATAGAGAGGGGACACAGTACAATTACAATACAGTTCAATACAGAAGGAATAGGAGGGCCCTGCTCGTAGAGCTTACAATCTAAAGGGAGGGGGAGGTGATACAAAAGGTAATGGCTGCAGGGGATGAACTGATAGAGCTGGCTCAGGCACGGGTCTTAGGTGGAGGTGGGGTAGGCTTCCCTCAATAAGTGAGTTTTCAAGGATCGCCTAAAGGCGGACAGGGTGGGGGCTGACCTGACATTCTGGGGCAGGGAGTTCCAGAGGATGGGAGAGGCTCTGGAGAAGTCCTGTAGGTGAGCATGGGAGGAGGTAACAAGGGAGCTAGAGAGAAGGAGGTCTTGGGAGGAGCGTAGAGGACGATTGGGGTGATATCTGTGGATGAGATTGGCGATGTAGCTGGGGGCAGTGTGGTGGATGGCCTTGTATGTTGTGGTTAGTATTTTGAATTTTACACGCTGGGGTAGGGGAAGCCAGTGAAGTGATTGGCAGAGTGGGACAGCAGTTGTGGATCGGTTAGTAAGGTGTACAAGTCTGGCAGCAGCATTCATGATAGACTGAAGGGGGGATAGCCTGTGTAACGGTAGGCCGGTGAGGAGGGAGTTGCAGTAATCAAGGCGGGAAATAACTAAGGAGTGAATAAGTTGTTTTGTGGCGTCGATAGTCAGGAAGGGGCGAATTTTTGAGATGTTGCGGAGGTTGAGGCGGCAAGATTTAGCCAGTGATTGGATATGGGGGCTGAAAGTAAGGTCGGAGTCTAGGATTACGCCCAGCACCCTCCTTTGTGTGGAAGGACCAATGGTTGTGCCATTGATCTTAATGGTAAAGTCATGAGGAGGTGATCGAGGAGGAGGAAATATTACAAGCTCAGTTTTAGAAAGATTGAGTTTGAGGAAGTGGCGTGACATCCATACCGATATGTCATTCAGTAGGTTTGTGATGCGTGAGGAGATTGAGGAGCAGAGTTGAGGAGTTGAGAGATAGATCTGAGTGTCATCAGCATAGAGGTGGTAGTCGAAGCCATGGAAAGTTATCAACTGGCCCAGGGAAGAGGTATAGAGGGAGAATAGGAGGGGCCCAAGGACAGAGCCTTGGGGCACCCCAACGGAAAGGGACAGAGGAGCGGAGGAGATGTTGTTGTATGTGACACTGTATTATTGTTCTAAATTTTGTTGGAGATGATTTTAGAAGAATAATCTTTCCCTTAAAGCAACAGACTCTCCCTAGTCCAGTCAGATCGTTCTGTGCAGCAGGATGAGGTGTGCAATCTGTCCCTCAAAGCAGCAGTACTAGTATCTATACCTAGTCCACAATCAGATCATTCAGTAATGCAGGATGAGACGTTCTGCAATCTGTCCCTCACAGAGCCAGCAGCATCCTCTCCCTAAACTATCCTGAGAGCATGTGACATGCAGCACGGTGACTCCAGCCCTATATAGAGGCTGGGTCACATGGTGCACTGGCCAATCACAGCCATGCCATTAGTAGGCATGGCTGTGATGGCTTCTAGGGAAAACCAGTGAAACACTTGTTGAATGGCTGCCCTTGGCAGCTTTTCAACACGTGGAATAAAATACCAGAACCCCGGGTCCGGGACACCCCAAAGTTCGGTAACTTTACAGTCCGGGTTCGCTCAACTCTACCCAAGAGCAAAGAGCAAGCAGATGTCATCAGTTCCAGCGTCATCAGCACAGCCTGAGCGTACGGACCGTCTCTGTGATCGGCTAACCAAGGGTGGTGAGCAGGCTGAGACCTATCTTTGAGTATATTCAGGTGTTTTTAACCCTCTTTTGTCAGTACAGACTCCGTCTTCCTAGTGGATTACAAAATCCTGTGCACAGGTCCTTCTTTAACCAGTCGCCGACCACCCGCCGTGGCTTGATGGCGGCAACTTGGCTCGTTATCGCAAAACGTCGTCACCTGACGGTGGCCATAAGAACGAGTACTGTGAGCATGCGCGCTGCACCCGAGGCACCTTCACTGTTCTGGGGGGGCCAGGGAGTGGGTACGGCGGACTCAATGTCCGTCGGCTACCCCCTCCCCCCCCGGAGTGACAGAACGAAGGTCCGTGTATGTAAACACGGATCACCGTTCTGACAGAGGGGGAAGGGCGGTGATCACGGGCTCCCTGTACATGGGAGCTGTGATCACTCCCCTCCCCCTGCCAGCCCAGCCCACATACATTTAGAACACACAGGGAACACTGTTAACCCTTAGAGCGCCCCCTGCAGGTTAACCCCTTCACTGCCAATGGCATTTACACAGTAATCAGTGCATTTTATAGCACTGATCGCTGTATAAATGCCAATGGTCCCAAAAAAGTGTCAAAATGGTGCGACATGTCTGCTGCAATATCGCAGTATTGATAAAAATTGCAGATTGCCGCCATTACTAGTAAAATATATATTTAAAAAAATCACCCCATAAATGAATTCTCATCATCCGGAAATGCAGCAACTTTTGCACAGACCAATCAATAAACGCCAATTGCGATTTTTTTTTTTTTTTTTACCAAAAATATGAGGAAGATATAAATTGGCCAAAACTGATGAAAAAAAATGTTTTATTATTAGAGTTGAGCGAACACCTGGATGTTCAGGTTCGGCCGAACGTTCGGGTTCGGTCCCAAAGTTATCCGAACTTGACCCCGAACCCCATTGAAGTCAATGGGGACCCGAACTTTTCGGCACAAAAATGGCTGTAAAAAAGTCCTGGAAAGTGCTAGATGGCTGGAAGAAAATTGGGAGATGTTATTAGATCTGCAATCTGTCCCTCAAAGCAGTAGTAATCTCTACCTAGTCCAGTATCAGATCGTTCTGTAATCAGATCGTTCTGTAATGCAGGATGAGATGATATTAGATCTGCAATCTGTCCCTCAAAGCAGTAGTAGTAATTAGAGTTGATCGAACCTCTGGAAGTTCGGGTTCTGCTGGTTTGGTCGAACTTCGGGACAAAGTCCGGGTTCGGGTCTGGACTGGACCCAAACTTTGACGCGGACCCCGAACCCCATTGAAATCAATGGGGACCCGAACTTTTAGCCACAAAAATGGCTGTAACAAAGTCCTGGAAAGTCCTAGAGGTCTGCAAAAGGAAGGAAAATGGGGGTAAGGGTCGGACAAGTGCCCTACAAAGAAATGGGGATAGGGAAATAACTTAAAATAATGTTTAACCTAAAATCACATAAAAAAATCAAAAATGGAGGTGGATGTGGAGTTGGTGGTTGAGGAGGCAGTGAAAGTGGCAGTAGAGGAGGAGGAGGAGGTAGCCAACACTGTTTTTTTTATTTTTGGAATTTTTTTTTTTTTTTAAACCAGCAATGTAGATGCACTTTTTAATTTTGTGCAAGAAACAATAATCTGTCCCTTTAAGCAACAGTAGGAACCTCTCCCTATAGAACTAGTTGTACAGGGAAAGCCTCCAGCTGTTGCTTTAAGGGAAAGATTAGTGTTCTAAAATCATCTTCAAATTGTGTGGGAAAAGCCTATATCAGCCGCAGGGAGCCATATTAGTGTTCTAAAATTATCTTCAAACCAATCAATAAATGCCAATTGCGTTTTTTTAACCAAAGATATGAGGAAGAATATAAATCGGCCAAAACCGATGGAAAAAAAAACTTTTATATTTTTTTGGGGGTTTGTATTTTAGCAAAAAGTAAGAAATATTGATTTTTTTTTGCAAAATTGTCACTCTTTTTTTTATTTATAGCAGTGGTTAAAATAGAATATATAACCATCTTCTGAAATTTAAATTTAGAATAGAATGAATAAAAATAAAAGAATAGAAAAGAATAGAATAGAAAAACAATAGAACAGAATAGAATATATATATATATATATATATATAATGTATCCATTTTCCGAAATTCCAATTTCGAATAGAATGAATTTGAATTTCAATAGAAAAGGTTAGAAAAGAATAGAACATAAGAGAATACAATAGATTAAAATAGAAAAACAATAGAAAAGAATACTGAATAATAAAACAGAAAGAATATAATAAATAACAATTTTCCGAAATTCAAATTTTTAATTTTTTAAATCCGGTAGAAATTTTTTGAATCCAATAGAAATTTTTCAAATACAGTAGAATTTTTTCGAATGCGGTAGAATTTTATTGGTATAATATATAACAATCTTTTCTATTGTTTTTCTATTCTATGCTCTTCTTCTCAATTGTATTCTCTTATGTTCTATTCTATTCTTTTCTAACCTTCTATTCTAACCAGTCTATTCCAATTTCGTAAGATTTATACCAATAAAATTCTACCGCATTCGTATCGTTTCGTATCGTATTGAAAAAAATTGGATAAAAAAAAACGTCCGTGTGTACGAGGCCTAAATGTAATTGTAATTCCTTATATTACCTCCATTCTATCAGCCTCCACCTTCTCTGGGTTCAGATGCTGATCTTACCTGAGTCTTTAAAGCATATATTTTTTTTAAGCAACAAATGTGCTATACTTACCTGCTCTGTAATTGTTTTGCACAGAGCAACCTTAATTCTCCTCTTCTGGGGTCCCCCACTGACACTTCTGGCTTCTCCTGCCTTCAGAGTGCCCCAATAGCAAGCTGCAAAGTATAGTATAGAGAGCCCCTATAGCAAGGTAAAAAACCTTCTGCCTTTAGAACCATTCACTTCCTGCCCAGGACTACATGTCCCATGAGGCATTGCTCCTTGGCACATTCACACATTCTCAGGCATTTACTGACATTTATGGATGGTATACTGAGCTGTGTGTGTGCTGCACTGTATTTCCTGATATGTAAACAAATAATTAATTCTGTATGCAGGCCAACTAATCGGCTGGCCGATTAATCGATTATGAAAATAGTAATCAATTAGTTGTTTCGGCTCTATTACTGATCTGATTATATCTTCCAGCCTCCCAAAGCAGTCTGAAGACCCCATAGAGATCCAATCAATCCCCAGCTCGTTACGGAGTACCCTGTACATCA
>BLSH010320757.1:61301-75111 GCA_018402905.1 Glandirana rugosa | reverse complement strand
TAAAATCTCTAATTTCTTCTATCTGTCCTCAGAGCAACAGCACAGACAGCAGTAGTAAAGTAATCTATCTCAGGATGCAGGATCAGGTCTTAAAATGTCTCAAATCTGTCCCTCAAGCTTTCAGCTTCCTTTCCCTACACTAACCCAAGGAGCATGTGACTGCAGCACTGTGACTCCAGCTTATAAAGAGGCTGGGTCACATGATGCACTGGCCAATCACAGCCATGCCATTAGTAGGCATGGCTGTGATGGCTTCTAAGGGCAAACCAGTGAAACGCTTGTTGATTGGCTGCCCTGCAGCTTCTCAACACGTGGAGTAAAATAGCAGAACCCTGGACCGAACCCGAACGATTTTTGAAATGTCCGGGTCCGTGCCACGGACACCCGAAAGTGCGGTACGGACCCGAACGTTCCATTCCGGGTTCGCTCAACACTACAGGTGACCCTTCTCTTGCTAGTGAGACGGTCACCATTGTGTAGAGTATAGATATTGGTGTTGGACATGTAGGGGCAGACTTCACATTTGTCACATGCGTAGGTCCCATTTAGCTCAGTGTGTTTAGTGGGGGTTTTTTCGAAGTGATTTTTCACGAGTTTGTCCCTCAAAGATGGAGCTCGTCTAAAAGTGACATCGGGATGATCCTTGATATATTTCCTAATCACTGGATCAGAGGTGAGTAAAGGCCAAAATCTAGTAATAATGTGTCTGATCTCCTTGTGCTGCCTGCAATAGTTGGTGATGATGCGAGTGGACAGGTTCACTGGTTTCGGTCTCTGGTGGAAAAACAGATTGGATCTGGATTGTCTACAAGTTTTGTTATATGCCCTTTTGAAGCATGAATGACTGTAACCCCTACCCCTAAATCTGGAATAAAGTTCTTTAGCAGATTTCTTGAAGTCTGCACAGAAATTGCAGTAACGATACAAACTAAGATATTGGCCATAAGGGATGCTCTTTAATAGAGACTTTGTCATTTGTACACTAGCACCGCAAACATTCCCATACTCCCTACATATAGACCCTCACCAGTCTATTATCCTTTCAACTCTTATTTTGGGGAATGAGGTGCCATTGATTTACGTATGTGCCTTCCAGAAGTCCCCCTATACTACTCAATAGTTACAGTTATACAAAAATAAGCTCACACCGTATTGCCCAAAAAAATTTTTTGAATAAAATTGAAAGTGGAAAAAAAAAATATATATACTGTATATATAATGTATATATATATATATATATATATATATATATATATATATATTGTATATTTCCAGTTATAGCAGCCCCTGCCTATTTGTAAAATGTATTCCTCTCTAGAACCAATTCGTAGTTCCGTTGGTGTCTCAAGTGCTTTATAACTGCCATATCTTGAAGTGTGAGGCCACTTTCAAATACATATGCATGAGCCTTTAAACAACTTTTAAAAAAATATCTGCATACTTCTGATGTGCATGTGCCAAATAAAGCAAAAATAAAAAATGTGTAAAGTAAAAGACACACAGAGCTCAATTGTTTTTTCTAAAAAGGCAGAAATAAGGAAATATTCAGATATTAGTACTTAATTCTAACTCTTCTTTTAACCGACTAGGTGTTATAGACTCTAATGTGAATATCCAAAAGGTCTCCCTCTGGCAAAGTATTGAAAATCTTTCAGCCTCAGGTATTTGCATACAGTGGAGTCGCTATGGGGGTGCAGGCCACACCCGGGTGACACACGTCAGAGGGGTGACACCAGAGCTATTGGACGGCGGCAGCGGCGACTTCCTCCTGTTATAGCCCCTTCCGTGCCTACACAGAACAGGTAACAAGCAGCGCTCTGGCTCTCCCAGCAGTGCGCACAGTCCTCCCTGCCCAGCAGTGTCTCTATGATAGAGGGAGGGGCCGGGGGGTGTGCACTGCAGTTGCTCTACTAGTATCCCAGCCTGGCGGCAGCTCCTCCATACTGGCCAGGCGGTAGCTCCACCATACCGGCCCGGCGGCAGCTCCACTGTACCGGCCCGGTGGCTGCTCCTTCTAAAGCCCATGTGTGCAGACTGTACACCCTCTGTAAGTTGTAGCTCCCCTCTGGCAGCAGTCCCTCTGTTCTCTCTTCTGTCTTTGCACCCTGGCTGTAAAAGGCGATCCTTGCACCCTGTACATACAGGCTGCAAGGATCACTATGTACAGGGTGCAAGGATCACTATATACAAGGTGCAAGGATCACTATATACAGGGTGCAAGGATCACTATATACAGGGTGCAAGGATCACTATATACAGGGTGCAAGGATCACTATATACAGGCTGTAAGGATCGCTATGTAGTGATCCTTGCAGCCTTTACATAGTGATCCTTGCAGCCTTTACATAGTGATCCTTGCACCCTGTACATAGCTATCCTTGCACCCTGTACATAGCTATCCTTGCACCCTGTACATAGCTATCCTTGCACCCTGTACATAGCGATCCTTGCACCCTGTACATAGCGATCCTTGCACCCTGGTTGAGCCTTGGATGACACCATCAAGTGCACTGTGGCAGACTAGACAGGAGAGAGCCTGATGCGCTAGCCTGCCCAGTGTCTACTGTTCTGTCCTGCTCCTGCTATCACTCCACAGCAACAGTACAGAGTGCTGTGGCAGGCTAAAACGGGAGAGCAGCAGCGGTGGAGTAAAACATGGTATTTCCCTCCCACCAAGGTACATAATGTTTTACCGCAACAGGTGACACCAACCCTAGTGATGTCACTGTTTACATAGAGATAGCTTCTATGCCAAACTGCTACAGCCCAGATGTATCCTCGTTGTGGGGAATCTTAAAGTGCCATGGAACACTGTTTTGTGCTTCCCTATTCAATGAGCATTAGGTTTACCTGGGAGAAAGCTACAGAGTGCGGTATCCTGTAATGATGTGGACCAATGTTTTTTTAAGCTGTTCCGAATTGGCCAGTGTTGATTATTATATTCTGTAACAAATTGTTTGAACATTTCTTTTTAACCTCCTTTTCAGTCGCCTGTTAAGTTTCCTAGGCCAAGAATTTTTTTTCATGTTGCTGAAAGGCATCCTGAATATGTTTGGCATTATAACCCTTTTTCAGAAATGTATTAGGGCCAGTTCACACCATAAACAGTCCAGTGCATTTTTTCTGCATCAAGAAAATAGGTTATATGGTTTTCGATGGCATAGTTCACACCAGTGCTTGCAGTTCCAGTGCGTTCCAGTTCCAGAAAATAAAAGTAGAACATTCTGCATTTTTCCTGCACTGGAACACTGTAAAAAGCATCAAAAGCACCGGAAGTCACCTAAATGCAACAAAAACGCACTGGAACACACGTTATTATTTAAGGAAAAAACAGGGTGGAAAATGCACTGGACTGCATCAAAAACGCACTGGAATGCATCAACAACGTGCATGCAGAAAAGTATCTGGAACGCATCCAGACTGCTATTTCTATGGTGCAAACTGGCCCTTATTTAATGTTAAGAAAAAAGAGGGGGGAAAATGCACTGGACTGCATCAAAAACGCACCAAAATGCATCAAAACGCACTGGAATGCATAAAAAATGTGCATGCAGACAAGCATCTGGAACGCATCTGGACTGCGTTTCTATAATGTGAACTGGTCCTTACTCCAGATCTAGCCTTGCCTGTGTTAATCAGATATGTATGTGCAATTTCTCCTATGCCTATTAAATTGGCTGTATGGTATATTTATATTCCAACTTGCAAGATGACAACTACTTTGGTAGAGGTATGAATTACCAGCCATATCTTTAACCACTTGACCATTGGAAGGTTTTACCCCCTTCATGACCAGGCCATATTTTGATATTCAGCACTGTGCTACTTGCAATTGTGTGGTCATGCAACACTGTACACAAATTAATTTTATATCATTTTTCACACAAAACAAGCTTTTTTGGTGGTATTTGCTTTGATCACCACTGGGTTTTTCATTTTTTTGCTAAAAAGACCAAAAATGTTGGAAAAAAATATATTTTCTACTTTCTATTATAAAATATGTCCAATAATATCAAATTTATTCATACATTTAGGCCCAAGTGTATTCTACTACATGTCTTTGGTAATTGGTTTGTGTGAACGTTATAGGGTCTTCAAACTATGGTTTATATCTGAAAATTGATCAGTCCTGATGTACTGATGGCTTATCTAATTTCTTGAGGCTCTTAAAATGCCAGGGCCATAACCTCTAAATGACCCCTTTTTGCAAAGTAGACAGTCTGAGGTATTTAGTAAGAGGCATGGCGAGTTTTTGAAGTTGTAACGTTTTGTTAATTTTTTTTTTTAAATGAAGAAATTAAATACATTTTTTTTACATACTATCACCAGTGCGGTACAGTGTCATCATATGACTGGTGGAAGTGATCAGGGATACTGACTGGTAACAGTATGTTAAAATATAATATTTTTTATTACATTTTCTAACATACTTTTTTTAACATTTTTTTCTTACTTTACTATTTTTTTTACATGCTTTCATCAGAGTAGTTTTTTGTTTTTTGTTATACTTTGATTGCTTACAGTGATGCTTACTGTAAAAGCAATGTTTTGAAATGTCATTAATGGGTTACATCCATAACAGCTGTGATTATTATTGTGCTATGATTGTCCCACAGCTATCACATGGTACAGGTACCATGTGACAGAAAAGCGTACAATTGTTCATCCTACGAACATTTTAGGGCCAATTTTCTTACAGTGTGTATGGCTCTTTAGAAGAGGAGAAGGGTATGATGTGTAAGGAGGAAGGGGCTTGCAAGTTCAAAGGCACATTACAAAGGGATAGAAAACGATTTATGGAAATAAAAACCACTGCATTTAAAATACTTTCTGTCTGTCTGTGCTTTTATATACAAAATTAAAATAGGGTCTCTTTTAAGGATCTGTAATCCAAATGTTCAGCCAAGAAATACCTGTTCCCTCTGTAGCCATTTTAAAGTGGTTAAAAAGGCTTAGGGACATTCTCTGCATTAAGGTAAAAAGACTTATTTGATGCAGGATGCCTCCCCAGCCCCCCCTCCCCCCACACCTTACTTGAGCCCAATACTTACCTGAGCCCAATCTAGATCCAGTAAATTGCACCAAGAGCAGCGGCTCTCTCATCTCTCTCCCTCTTCACAGGAAAAAATTGATAGCAGCAGGAGCCATTGCTGCTGTCAATCAAATTCTGTGATGAGAGAGTGTGCGGGGAGGGGCACGCCACACTGTCTGTGTCTATTAATGCAGGCAGCAGGTAGCATGGCTCAGGACTGAGTCCACAGGTGTTCCACAATAGGAAACAGCTTCTTATGATGGCACACAGAGAAGAGGAGGAGCCAGGAGTGCTGGCAGGGGACCTAAAAAGGAAGATCGGGGTTGTTCTCTGCAATAGAATGTTTATTTTAAAAAGAAAAAAAGGGTTTCAATCACTTTAAGAATTATATGCATGATTGTTTATCTAGTTTAAATATATGTTTTTATTATTTATATTATTTTATATTTCAAATATGATTTTGTGATTGCTGAAATATAGAATCTGTCTTTGTCAACCTGTTATTCTGATCCTGACCTGCTTCAGGTCAGTGATTCACTAGGTAGTGAAACTAGGATTAGGATGATGACCTGGGAGCCTGCACCTTTTTACTGCTTCTCGCTTGGCCTATAGTACAATGCTAGGCAAGCAGGAGTGCTGCCATCCTGGATGGAGATCATATGACATCCTCCCAAGATTGCACCTTGTGCATGCCCCACAGACAAATCAGTCTACCCAATAAATGGCTGGTCCCAGTGATCACATGCTACAGACAGGACCAATCACAGTGCATCTGTACCATGTGATAGCTATGGTCAATCACAGCTTCACCAAAGTACACACTGGATGAATGCATGTCATTAAAAAAAAAAAAAAAATAGATTAATACTATATTATAAGCAATCATAGTGTGTTGAAAGAAAATCCTAATCACCTCCCCAGAGTAGTACAGTTACCCTATGGTAACAGTGTACTGCTCTGATCACAGTATGTAAGAAAAAAAATCGTAAAAACAAAAGGAAAAAAAAAGTGTAAAAACAAAATCTACTTTCCAAAAGGGGGTCATGTGGGAGGTATTTGTACTGTCCTGGTATTTTAGGAAATGAGGAGTGATTGATTTTCAAACATATATACCATAGTTGTGGACTCTATAACCTTCCTACAGACTAAATAATATACCCTGATTTGGGTTATTTTTACCCACAAAATGTAGCAGTATACATTTAGGCCTTATTTTTTTGAAGAAAGGTTCTTTATTTGCAAAATTTTATAACAGAAACAAAGAAAAACAATTTTTTCACAATTTTCTGTTGTTTTTTGTTTATTTTGCAAAAAATAAAAACACAGTGGTGATTAAATACCACCAACAGAAATCTCTAGCCGTCTCAAATAAATTACAAAAATGTAATTTGGGCAGGGTGTTACATGAGTAATTCAAAATCTGGCAGGGCTGAAAACTGAAAATTGGCCTGGGCAGGTAGGGGGTGAAAGTGTCCCGTATTGAGGTGGTTATGCAAGACAGCAAATGCAATTCCCATATTTCTGTCCTTAAAGTTCCCCATAAATTTTGTTATTTTGGTTTGTTATTAGTGCAATTAAACTTATTCACAATGTGTTCTTTGTAAACTGTAATTAAACAGAGTTGTTAAAGAAACATTATTTCACAAACTGTCAGCTGTTACTATTGCTAAGTATTATCTCAAACCTTCATAATATCTAAGAGGATGTTTATAAATTGTAGCTGCACAAATGTAAAAACCTTCTGTCAGTTCTGAGACATGACATTCATGACCCGTTCCAGTTACACTTCACAAAGCAGCCTAGTACAGGAATAGAACTACTTTGAATTCCGTGAACTTCTGAGATGACAAAAAAAGAAGGGGCATATGAATGTATTGGACCAATCTTCTGTCCACACAAGCTGCACACACTATTTTTTGATTATGTGAAATTGCTTTCTGGTACTGACCCCTAAGGGTAGACATACCTACAGAGTAGGGATCTATGAATTCTCAAAGCAAGCCCTTCTGAAATAGGGTACCACAGAACTCTTTGATTGTTCCAGAGGTTGCCAATGACTCCTTGAATAATGAGTATTGGATGACTAATTTCTTGGCCGATGGTGTCTGCATAACTGTAGCGCCACATCACAGAGCCAGTGTCATGGGACCAATGAATTACAAAATAAAAAGTATCCTAACACAGTTACCTGCTAGTCAGCAACAAGAACAAAGTTTAAACTGCTTTAACAGTTTGCGTTAAAAAGAGAACATTTGTTGATACATTTACAAATATATGTAAAGTCATATAAAGGGGAGAGAAAACTGCGCTAAAGGTTTTTAAACAGTTGTCAACAAATGATGTAACTATATTAATGAAGTTGCAGCTGCAAGCTAACACCACCCAACACCAATGGCATAAATGATCTATTATAATAAAAGGCTGTGCTGCCCCTCATAGATCACCACAAGGGTAAAAAAAAAAATAATAATAAAAGTCCATATATAATGACGTGAGCAATAGTTCATAGATATAAATCTCCACACAGTTCTGGGTCACCACAGTGAAAATGTAACCCTCCGTATTATTCAACTGCACCAGTGATTCCACCACCGTTTGTAAAAGGTGTCGCCTTACCAGAAAGGGTGGACCACTTGATTATAGGAGGTCAGCAACGCCAGTGGCTTCACAACCCAGCCAAGGTATGAACAGCTTATACTCCAAGGTCCTCTGGTGTCTCCTATGTTCTATAATATCTCCTCTCTGGAAAAGGAAACAAACTCCCATGGTGTAAATCCACATACAAAAGTATTTATTAAAAAGTAGTAACTTACAGCTAAAATTGAGTTAGAGCTCAAAGCATAAAACAGAACCACCGGCCGGCGTAAAAATGCCCGACCTTCTGGGGTGTGATCACAGCTGGTGACTTCAGCTCGTTGCGTACCCTGCACTCTTCATCCTAAACAGACTTTTCCTCGGAGTATAAGCTGTTCATACCTTGGCTGGGTTGTGAAGCCACTGGCGTTGCTGACCTTCTATAATCAAGAGGTCCACCCTTTCTGGCAAGGGGACACCTTTTACAAATGGTGGTGGAATCACTGGTGCAATTGAATAATATAGAGCGTTGAATTTTCACTGTGGTGACCCAACTGTGTGGAGATTTATCTATGAACTATTGCTCACCTCATTATATATGGACTTTTATTATTATTTTTATACCCTCATGGTGATCTATGAGGGGCAGCACAGCCTTTTATTATACTATATGTAAAGTCATATCATTGTATGGAGGCTAGAGTTGAGCGAACTTCTGGAAGTCCGGGTTCTGCTGGTTCGGCCGAACTTCGGGACAAAAATGCTTTTAGTTATTTCCCTGTCCCCATTTCTTTGTAGGGCACTTGTCCCACCCTTAGCCCCATTTCCTTCCTTTTGCAGACCTCTAGGACTTTCCTGGACTTTTTTACAGCAATTTTCAGAACTTTTAGTAAAATTACCAGAACCCCGGACCCGAACCCGGACTTTTTTTGAAAAGTCCGGGTTCGGGTCCGGGTCCCGGACACCCCAAAGTTCGGTACGGACCCGAACTTTACAGTCCGGGTTCGCTCAACACTAATGGAGGCACCTCTGCAATGTGTGGTCCCTAACTCAAGTCTACCAGAGCTCCCGTTTTGCGACATAGGGGGTTTATTTACTAAAGGCACTTGGAAGTGTAGTCGCTGTCGATCCGAGGGGGACTTGCAAAGAAAATATAAACATAAAAAACATAATTTTTGCTTGTATATGATTTAATGATCAAATCAGCAGCGCTTCCCCTAATTTCAGAACTTCCCCTCAGATTTACAGTGACTGCACTTCCAAGTGCACTTTCAAGTGCATTTGCAGTGCACTTGTAGTGCAGAGTGGATTTGCCTTTAGTAAATCAACCCCACTGTGTACAGCAAGAGATATGTGAACTGCCCTGCCCATGCAAACCTGGATTGGTGACACATGATGTATATTTGTGATTTTTCTCACTAACATTTTGTCTGATTTGTTTGCGTATCCATATTGGGTAGCTTGGGTCCATCTATGTGAATACATTTTTTGAAGCTAAAAGTTAGTGCTTTTGGTTTGCACATTCTAAGCAGTAAAGTTCATGGTTCTGTTTTTATGTGCCTTGTGTCTTTCTGTTTTTACTTTAGTGTTCAATTAAATAAAAGCCCTCTTATATGAGCTTTATGAATGAACCATGCCTACATTGGGCTGTAATCATCTAAATCAGTTGTGGTTAAAAAAAGCTAAATGTTACCTTGTGTTTAGATGGAGAAAATGGAATTTGCTGATAAGGATTAGTTTAGGCACCATCTGTAGGAGAAGAAAAAGTCCATATTATTGACTGTAGTGTGAAATGTCTTCTCCAATGATAACCTCCACTTGTCCTGCCACCTCATCAAATGACACTCAGCAGGCTCCTGATGAAAGTGTTACACTAAAACTGTTAACTAGGTTAAGTGTATTTGTGAATAAACTCCAATCACTATAGGCATATTTACATATACATAGCTAGAGCTGAGGATTATTGGATAAAAGAAGTAGTTCAAACTGCAATATACATTTATTGACAGTGTTACATAATACAGCTTATACAAATTACACATCAAACTGTATTTTCAACACAATGTACAGTATAGTAAGTTCAGTGGGTTACATGATATGTACTAATACACACAAGCCATATTTACAATACAATGTACAATACAAGTGTTGAGTTAGTCTACCTCTCAGCTTCAGGTCTGGACATACTGACTGCTTTTGTGTCCCAGCATAAACAGAAAGCACAGCTTGGTAACAATTCATTAAACCCCTCCCCTTTCTGTACAGTGGCTAATACAATGCTCCATAATTGAGGATTGGATGATTCAAATAAGGCTGCTGTTTACATCCATGAGAGACGTGATAAGGAAAAGTAATGGCCAGGTCTTTGAAGTAGAAATATTCACAGTAGCACCAATTAAATAACTAGGAGTAATATAATGGAAAAACATGCCTAATGGTTTAAATATATTCCCAAATATCAGAATATCTATTGAATATATTACACTGTAAGTCCTGAGAGATATAAATTATATATGGTAACAAAACATTCCAAGTGGTGGCAACCCCACACACAGTCCGTTTGCAGAAGAGGTCCATTTTGGCGTTTTCTGATGGTGGTTGGTGAGGATTATCTACGTTCTTTCCTCCATACATGCTGTCTATTCAGTGGTCACTCAGCAGGTATAGTATGATGCTTGTGAACACACAGCATAATCAGGCACTTTTAAAATGTAAGTTGTTTTCCTATGTTTGTTCTATCTTTTATTAAACTGTACTACTCTATGGGAAGCTATTTTCTCTTTTTTGGGTATCTGTTCCAATCTTATGAGCTAAGACTGAATAATTAATTCTGGTATATGAAGAGCTAAATGGCTGTGATGATATAGTCGGTGCAAGCAGTTGGAAAATATATGGGAGTCGCCGGGAGTCTCTATTACAGCATATGCCTTTTTTGACCTTTCTATAACTTGGAAGTCATAATATCTTATGAGCATCATTCCATAAAGTGGTGGCACATGTGGTGGTTATCATTGAAGAAGTGGTTATCAGTTGAGTGTACACACAGGGTGCAATTTGTAATAGAAACATATTTTTGATCTGGACAAGGGTTTCTTGATGGTAATGGGGAGAATTGGATGTGATGGGAAGACTCTGTCATGGTGTACTCTGATGTGATGGGGAGGAACTATCATGTATAGGGGGACACTGATGCAATGTAGGGACTCTGATCTGATGAGGTCTCTGACTAGGTATTGGGGGGACTTTGTACTCATTGGGGCCTCTGATGTATAGGGGAACTCCAATATGAAGGAAGGACCACTGATGTGATGAGGGCCTCTGACTTGAAGCGCAGACTCTGATGTGAAGTGAGGGAACTGATGTGATGAGGGGGACCACTGATGTGAAGGGGACTTATGACCACCTTGGACTCTTACCTTTTGCGCATATTTCCACCTGCAACAATCATTACAGATTTTTAAGACTAAAGGCAAGATAATTCTTTTGGATCTTCACTTTAAAAACTCTACACTGAGATGGCTTAAATTAAACAATAGAATCTACCTATTCAAGAGTACCTACACTGCTTTTCTTTGGTGCCCTCATCTTGAATTGTGTTCCAGTGCGTGTGCACAATGCTGCAGGGATCTCTTCTGGGTCTGCTGGACCCCCCTGCACATGTGAAGACTTGCCATGGAGGTCTGCCAGAAAACTGGCAAGGACCGCCCCCTGCCCCCATCCCTGATTCTGCAAGTTGCCTCCCAGGATGCATGATGTAGAATTCCTAAGGGGCAGTTCACAAGATCTCCCGCATGTGCAGAAACACCGCAAGGGCTTCCTAAGTGACCCACCATGTTCTTGAGCATGTTCAGGGTCTGGATACATATGTCAGGAGCGTGTAATGCTCCTGCTCCTCATTCCAGCATCCTGGTTTTGGTTGTGACATTTTCCTTGTCTGTCTGTCCACCTGCAAGGAGACTGATGTAGCCAACCTCTGGGTGGAGATCATACCTGATTAACCCAGCCAAGCCTTTAGTCTCATGCTTGTAATATTGTGGTTGTAACACATGCTCCAAGCTCTCTGTTTGTCTGTCTTGCTCTGCTCTTGCTCTGCTGTTTGGATTCCCTCGTTGATGACCTTGGATCGGATATCGGCTACTCTCTGAATTCTGCCTGCCTTTTGACTACCGATTTGACCCTAACTATACTGTACCTTGCATGCCTTTTACCTGGACTGTGATTGAACCACTCTGCCTGTCTGCCAACTGCAAGTACCTGTTTGCTTTGCTTAAATTGCACCTGTCCTGGAGTGGTGGTCAGGCACTATTGCATTGTGTATAAGTAATGAGGGCAACTGTGTACCGGTAGGCCTGCTTGCCTTATTGGAAAGGGGGCTGCTATAGGTGAAGAACACAGAAGCTAGCTATATTGTTTGACTACCTGCATTAGGGGTAAGCATGACAACATCATTCTCACTTAGGTAAGATTTAAGAATATGGACTTCAGAAAAAAAAGGAATTACATTTAAAAAAAAGTTTTCTTTTTTTTTTTTGCAATTATGTAATAGAGAGGGGTGAGGAGGCAGGATAGAGAGGAACATTAGAAAAAGGGGTGAGGTTTGCTTTAATTTCAAAGAAGATCATACTCTATCTATAGTACATATACACATGAATCAGTTATAACCATATGCATCACAAATATTGGATGCAAATATGCTAGATATCCTCGTACAGTGGGTATAGAAAAGAATCACACCCTTTAAAATTTTCACATTTTGTTGCTTTGTAGCCTGAAATGCAGATAGACACAATTTTTGTTTTACCCAGCTGTATTTACTCAGTGTAACTTATAACATCCAAGGGAAAGATATAAAAACCAACATGTAAGAAAAAAAAAATCAAAAACAGACTCACTGAGTTGGAAAAAGGTTTGTACAAATGATTTGTAAACTCAATCAGGTGTAGCTAATCAACCTCTCAATGGCACACAAATCCATTTGACTTTCAACTGTGATCAGCTGTGGTTATTTTGATTATCTCAGCATGAAAAGAGCTATTCTAGGGCATTTCAGTCCCTGATCGTGCAACTGAAGCAAACAATCAACTATGGGTGGCAAGGCACTGTCACCCGGATCTCCGGAATGAAGTTGTGGACAGGCACAAGTCAGGAGATGGATACAAATAAAATCAAGGGCTTTTCACTGCTTAGAAGCATAGTGAAATCTATTATTAAGAAGTGGGAGGTATTTGATACAACACAGACCCTCACTGGATCAGGATGTCACTCCAAACTGGATGAAAGAGCCAGGAGTGAACTAGTCAGAGAGGCTACCAAGAGGCCTACAGCAACTCTGAAGCAGTTGCAGGAATTTATGATAAAGAGAGGTCATTGTGTGCATGTGACTAGAGTTGAGCGAACACCTGGATGTTCGGGTTCAGTGGGTTTGGCCAAACTTCGGGAAAAAGTCCGGGTTCGGTACCGAACTTGACCCGAACCCCATTGAAGTCAATGGGGACCCAAACTTTTCGGCACAAAAATGACTGTAAAAAAGTCCTGGAAAGTGCTAGAGGGCTGCAAAAGGAAGTAAAATTATTTTAGAACAATAATCTGTCCCTTACAGCAACAGCAGGAACCTGACCCTATAGGAGTAGGCGATCATTTTAGAACAATTATCTGTCCCTTACAGAAACAGCAGGAACCTGACCCTATAGAACTAGAAGATGATTTTAGAACAATAATCTGTCCCTCAAAGCAGTAGACTCTACCTAGTCCAGTCAGATCATTCTGTAATGCAGGATGAGATGTTATTAGATCGGAAGATCAAGATATCCCAGTCCAAGGACGACAAAGACATTCCCTGTCTATTAACAAGATTTTACTAGCGGATGAGGATATCCCAGTCCAAGGACGACAACGACATTCCCTGTCTAATAACAAGATTTTATTAAAATGAAGGAAAACGTCGGGAGATCGTGAAAGGTCCTGAAAAAATGTCAGTAAAAACACGGCTTTTCAAACCCAGGGGTAACTGAAGTTACCCCAAGCCCAGTTCAAGCCATGGCTTGGGCCTGAAAAAGGGCTTCAAACCGGTTTGGGTGACTTGGGCTTGTAGGTCCACAAGCGAGTTGAGATCAGTGTACGTGTGTTACTGGAGAGAAATAGTATTTAAGGACGTTGACGAAGTCTCAACGACATCCGGAGAACCATCGGAGAGACTGATCAAGT
>BLSH010320757.1:32726-55836 GCA_018402905.1 Glandirana rugosa | reverse complement strand
GTATGTGAAATCTCTAATTTCTGCTATCTGTCCTCAGAGCAACAGCACAGACAGCAGTAGTAAAGTAATCTATCTCAGGATGCAGGATCAGGTCTTAAAATGGCTAAAATCTGTCCCTCACGCCGTCAGCTACCTTTCCCTATACTAACCCAAGGAGCATGTGACTGCAGCACTGTGACTCCAGCTTATAAAGAGGCTGGGTCACATGATGCACCGGCCAATCACAGCCATGCCATTAGTAGGCATGGCTGTGATGGCTTCTAAGGGCAAACCAGTGAAACGCTTTTTGATTGGCTGCCCTGCAGCTTCTCAACACGTGGAGTAAAATAGCAGAACCCCGGACCGAACCCGAACGATTTTTGAAATGTCCGGGTCCGGGTCCGTGCCACGGACACCCAAAAGTTCGGTACGGACCCGAACGTTACAGTCCGGGTTCGCTCAACACTAATCAGGATCTGTATTTTTTTGGGGGATTAACAAACACATTAAACCCCATTGAAAATCTGTGGAATGACTTGAAGATTGCAGCCCACAAAATGCTATAATTAAATTTAGCTAAACTTGAGCAGTTGTGCAATGAAGAGTAGGCAAAAATGTAAAAGTCTAGATGTGCAAAGTTAGTAGAGACATATTCCAACAAGCAAAAGGCTGCAATTAAAGCAAAAGGTGGATCAAGCAAATACTGACACAAGGGGATGATCCTTTTTCCAACTCAGTGATTCTGTTTTTGACTTTTTTTTTTCTGACATGTCAGTGTTATATCTTTCACTTGGATGTCATAAATTGCACTAAGTAAATACAACTGGATAAAACAAAAACTGTGTCTGTCTTCATTTCAGGCTGCAAAGCAACAAAATATGATTATTTTAAAGGGGGTGATTTTTTTTCTATATCCACTGTACATATCACTGTTGTAGAAAGCAGCTATTTGAGCAAGTGTAGACTTCCTGCTGCACATACTTATCTGACGCCTTTCCTTGTATCAGACAGTTTTATCCACAAAACTGGCACCCAAGTTGCTTTTTTGGCTTCCACATGCTCATAACAAACTCCAGAGTCTATAGTGCTGAAAAATTCCAGGAATTCAGCAGTTTCTGGGATCCTGCAGCCACCACATCTTGTAATAAGCACACTAAGGTCAAAATTGCTTTGATCACACATCATTTCCCATACTGAACCTCTTGACCATATCTGCTTGCTTTGTGCATTGACTTGCAACAAGATTAATTGTTTAAATATTTAAAATAACAAACAATTGAAACTAATAAAATAGTCACTAAGTAAAGGTAATATGACCAGCTTCTGTATTATTTGATCATGAGCAGTTGTATTGGTTGTTATAACTAATGACTTGCTAGTTTATATTGATCTGTTTATCCTTTAGATTGCAATGCATGTTCCCTTTTTTTACTCTTCAGTCCCTCATAAAACTCTAAGGAACATCATGGCTCATCAACATGGTGGTGAAAGGTAGGGTTGCCACCTCATCCCTTTACACCCGAACACATATGGATTGCACAGGTTCTGAGGCTAATTTAATGCAGACAGGGCACCAAGCGAGTTTAATTACCACCTTAATCATCCACAGAACCTGTGTAATTAATATGTGTTTGGTTTTAAAGGGATGAGGTGGCAACCCTAGTGAAAGGGGAGGCAAGGCTTGAGCCTGACTGCTTTCTAGAGACCGAAATGTTTGAGGACATGCCATGCAGTTAGGGTTGCCACATCATCCCTTTAATCCAGGACACACATTAATTACACAGGTTCTGTGACTGATTAAGGTGGTAATTAAACTCACTTAGTTCTTTATCTGCATTAAATTAGCCTCAAGAGCTGTGTAATGCATATGTCCTGGATTAAAGGGATGAGGTGGCAACCCTACATGCAGTTATGGTGGCAGTCCTATATTGCATCTTTTGGAAGGGCAATTCAGTACTCTTGGGTCGCATTGCGACCACCAGGGAAAACATTATTTTGAAACCAGAGATTATACCTCAGAGGTACCTGCTTTATCACGTTTTTGGGTTGCTCGTCTTTTTATACTGATTCTGACAGTAAGTACGGTTTAATGCAGTTTTATGCATTATTTAACACAAATCAAAAGAGTGTACAAGTACACAGTACATACAGCACTCCTAGGAGAAGTGCAAAGTCCCTTGGTCCATTGGAACTTTCATTTGTATCTGTGGACCATCAACAGGGTAGAGGGATGGATGAGGCAACTGGATGGATGGATGGCTGAACAGGAGAAGGGACCGAGACTGGAACCTCTGCAGCTCCTGCAGAAGATTTGGGTAGGATCATCTCAATGTAGAAGAAAACAAATAGCAGGGCACTGAGGTCAGTATCTAATAAAAAACACTTTATTAAAATAAGCAGTATACTTACATTGAAGTTAGCATGAAACAGCATGGATAGGGAACACGTAGGGTGCAGCCTAGAATATCCATACTTTGAGCTGGCTGGCTCCCTGTCATCCCCAGTCTCTGTTTACTCAGACTGATTACAGCTGCTTGGTCTCATGTGTTCCCTATCCATGCTGTTTCATGCTAACTCCAAACCAATGCACTCCTGCGCTCAAGGGACCAAAAACCAGAGAATGTGGTACAGCAGGGGCTCCTCATTCGATGATAGCCACACTAGAGTAATGGCGGATAGCACATATAGGTCTTGTTTCATGCTAACTACAATGTGCTCGTACACACGGGACGAAGATCATATACAACAGGTCGTACTAACGACCGTTGAATGCAATATCGATCGTTCGTATGGACGATTAGAACAGCCGGACATACGACGGTCGTACAAGGGAGTTATATGAGCAAACTAGAAAACTTGGTTGTACAACAAGCGCTCATACGACCATTGTATCGTGTGTACAGAGCAGTTGGCACAACAATTGTATTGTGCAAAACACGCGTGCTCAGAAGTCAGGAATGGCCGGATGCAAATTACATGCACCTGAACGGTCTTTCTGTGCTCGTACGATCGTGTAGTGCAGTCAGTATGCAAGTTACATTATGCAACATAGGATTTGCGACGATCGTATGTACGATCGTCGTCCCGTGTGTACGAGGTTTTAGTGTGCTGCTTATTTTAATAAAGTGTTTTTAATTTGATACTGACCTTAACACCCTGCTATTCCTTTTCTTCTACATTATCTAACACAATATGATGTTTCTAAACTACACCATGTGTAAATGCAAGCTGCAGAAATCAGGGGGAAAACTTGGGCTGATGAGGCAACAAGGTACATACTTTTTGAACTGCAAGTTCCTATGAATAGATCTTTACCATATTAGTATTAATGGCCATCTCAGCTGTGTGTAAAACAGAATATCCAATCTATGGCTTTGCATTTTCTGTTTTAACGATGACCCTTAGTGCGTTATCATTACAGTATCACCTAAACAGTAAAACGCTAAGACAAACATTTTAGATAAAGTGTTTGCTGTTTTAAGTTGCCCCTTAAATGATGAATCACTTTATACAAGAAAATGCAATACAATAGCAATGTCAGTCTAATGAGATATACCAGTTCAGAGCCTGTAGAACATCCCACTAGAGGAAGCCACAGAGAGTTTCCATTATTAAAGAATGGAGTAGAATTGATTATTAAAGTTGATGCTACTGGTCTCCTGTGCCTTGCTGACAATAATGAGCTTTCTGCATGTTTGTGAGCTGCTCTTTTTCGCATTGTTTATAGTACATACTGGGAAAAAATCAAGTTAAAAACCTCACGGATATGAGAGACCAGTATGGCTGACTCACATGCAGGTGGTTCTCCACCTATAAATCCCCCTTTCCAAAGTACTGAAGCATGTGTATGTATTGGTACTGCATTTTACAAAGGTGTTGTTTTCTGGAAAAGGAGTGCAGAAGGCTCATATACTGTATATACAGGCTACAATGAATTATGTTACTGTGCTTAAAACTGAACTCTTGGCAGAAAAAAAAATCATTTTAAAAATATTCCTTGATAGCCACACAGGATATAAATAGACTTTGTGTGCACCAATTGCCTTTGCAAACCCAATTTTTACCTAGTAAAAATAATTGTGACATCATCAGTGTGCTGAACGCAATGGGGTTGATTTACTAAAGGAAAAGAGACTGCACTTTCCAGTGCAGTTGCTCCAGAACTTAGTAAATGAGCAGAAGCTCTGCTGACTTCCATCATCCAATCATGTGCAAGCAAAAAGTCATTTTCCTTGAATGTGATTGGGTATACTTTGCAAATTGAACCTTTACCTCACGTACTAAGCTCTGGAGCAAATACGATTTTTGTTCAGCTTATTAGTCTTTTAACATTTTCTGGGACTCCTAAAGTTAAATTTTAGAGCTTATTTCTAGTCAAATAGCTATTAGTTAGTTGAAATATGCATGTAGGACTGTATTGTCTAATTTCGGTCAGAAGAAACTTTTGTGATTTGTACACATCTGACAGACATTTAAGTAGAGAATGAAACTACTTTCCCTGTTGGAGTTACGGAACACAATGGTGCTCTCCCCACAGTTTTCTAACTGGACAGTCAGCACCACACAGATAAGTCATCAACTCTGTTCACTATACTCTTGTTTTCTGCCTTCAGGTTCTTTTTCAGCATGTACCAAAGCCTGAATATCACTTAGGCTCCTTTCACACCGGGGCCGCCCGAGCGTTAGCCGTAAAACACCGCTAATTTGGGGCGTTTTACCACTCGTTAAAGCAGCGGCGGTGCGCTTTTAAACCCCCCCACAAGGGGTTAGACAGGGGTTAAAAGTGCCAGTTTGCAGCGCTCCCGAAGCAATGTTCAGTGCTTCGGGAGCACTGCCCCAATTATCAATGGGCATGGGCGGTATAGGAGCGGTGAATACACCGCTCCCACACCACTGTAAAGATGCAGCTTGCAGGACTTTTTTTACCGTCCCGCAAGCGCACTTCCCCAGTGTGAAAGCACTCAGGCTTTCACACTGGGGTGTATTGGGGGGGGGGGGTTTCAGGCGCTTTTAAGTCGCTATTTTTAGTGCAAAAGCACCTGAAAAATGCCTTGGTGTGAAAGGGGTTTAAGTGTTTTTCCTCCCTCTCCAAATCTGAGTTTTTCTGTATCGTAGGGCAGTGCAACACAAAGCAAGACAATGCAAGATACATATGATGGTTGTATAAGACAAATACATTTAATTATCTGAAATAAATAAACAAATATGTTAATTTTGTTTTTTATATATTTGTCAGAAGTTTAACATTGAACTGATGGAACAATAAAGCTGAACTCTACCCTTACATATTTCCCACACTAAAGGGTTCTTTCATTTGATTACTCTCAATTCCTTGCAAACTTGCAACTCCATAATATAACCTTTTAGAGCTGCAGCAGTTATCTTGAGTCTACCTTTATTTCCTACCTTAACAGCTTGCCAATCAGCCATCGTTTTATGGCGGCAGGTCGGCTCTCCTGCACAAACCATCGCCATGGTATGTATGCTCACGTAGGCGCAGTTGCGGACGGGAGAGCGCCTCCAGCACCGCATGCTCACGCCCGCTGCACACTGCGTGAGCATGCCCGCGGGTCGTGCGGACGCGATGTCCACCAGCGACCCACGATCGCCTTCTACAGAGGCAGAACAGGGATCCGCCAATGTAAACAAGGCAGATCCCCGTTCTGCCAGGGGACATGACACTGATCTACTGTTTCCAGTGATCGGGAAAAGTCAGATCTGTCACGTCTCTGCCAGCCCAGCCCCCACACAGTTAGAACACACTGAGGGGACACAGGTAATCCCTTTATCGCCCCCTAGAGTTTAACCCCTTCCCTGCCAGTGACATTAATACATTAATCAGTGGCTATTTTAGCTATGATCACTGTATAAATGTCATTGGTCCAAAAAAGTGTCAAAAGTGTCCAATCTGTCCGTTACAATGTTTCAGTCCCGATAAAAATCGCAGATCGCCGCCCTTACTAGTAAAAAAAAAAAATAAAGTAAAAAAATAATAATAAAAATGCCATAAATCTATTCCCATAGTTTGTCGACATGATAACTTTTGCACAACCCAATCAATATATGACTATTGCGATTTTTTTTACCAAAAATAAGTAGAAGAATATATATCAACCTAAACTCATGAATACATTTGTTTTTGTTTTTTATAATTTTTTTGGGATATGTATTATAGCAAAAAGTAAAAAAAAAATGTAGTTTTTTTTTAAATTGTCGCTCTTTGTTTGTTTATAGCGCAAAAAATAAAAACCGCAGAGGTGATCATATACCACCAAAAGAAAGCTCTCTTTGTGGGAAAAAAAAGGATGTCAATTTTGTTTGGGTACAACGTCGCACGACTGCGCAATTGTCAGTTAAAGTGACGTAGTGCCGTATCGCAAAAAGTGCTCTGGTCATTAAGGGGGCAAATCCTTCTGGGGCTGAAGTGGTTAATGACTTCCATCATTTCGCAATCACTTTTTCTACTTCTCTGTATTGTCATTGCCCCTCCCCACCACCACCGCCACCATCACACACACACGCATGCACACACAGCTATTGGCATTCTGTGTCATCAATCATTTTGTATATAACAACATGTAACCCCGGCATCTCTTTAGGCTTGATTCACATATATGCATATTGCTTTTGAGCATTTCTGCAGTGCTTTTTGGTGTGCTTTCTGCGTTTGTTTACCGCAATTTTGCTGCGATTTACGCTTTGCATTTTTTTTTTAGGGGGGCCAGGGATTTGTTGCTGGGCAGATTTAAAAATGAAAAATGCGAATCCTGGCAAAATCGCGGCAAAAATGCATAAAAATGCAGGACTTGCATTTTTCTTGCAGGCCCATTGAAGTCTATTACATGCAAAATGCTGCATTTTGCAAGAGAAAAAGTCCCCGACCCTTTCCAAAAATGCATTGATGTGAACATTTCCCATAGGAATCCATGTTAAAAAAAACTCCCTGCATTTCTGCAAAATGCTTCAAAAAAACCCATTAGTGTGAATCGAGCCTTAGACAAGCATGCTCAAGCAACATATCGGGAGACAGCACAGCTAAAGTATCTGTTTGCCAGCAGGGAGGAACATGCATGTCTAAAGGGATAGCAAGGATGTGTTCTTTCATATAATGCTTTTGAAAAATGATCCAAGGCAGGTTGCTATGACATTTACAGGAGCCTGCCAGCCTCTCCCACCAAAGATAAGACATTACTGGACCTCAAAAGAGGTATTTCTTCAAACAAAATGATTTTACCTGCCTGGAGTTTGCATGTTCTCCTTGTGCCTGCGTGAGTTTTCTCCAGGTACTCCGGTTTCCTCCCACACTCCGAAGACATGCTGGTAGATTAATTAGATCCTGTCCAAATTGGCCCTAGTATATGTATGTATGAATGTGAGTTAGGGACCATAGATTGTAAGCTCCTTGAGGGTAGGGACTGATATGAATGTACAATATATATATATGTAAAGCGCTGCGTAAATTGACGGTGCTATATAAGTACCTGAAATAAATAAATACATTTTACTTAAGAATGTTAATTGCACATTGATGGGGAAAGAAGTGAAAACAAAGAAAGGTATTACACATGTACACTATGCTTCGGCTTTAAACATAAACCTACACCAGCCTACAAACACTGTTAAACACAGCATTCTTTCTAATGCAAGGGAAGTCACATCATGTGGCTGGATCTGATATCACAGAAATATATGTTGGGTTTATCTGGCTTAGCATTTCTAATAGAAGCCAGCCCACAAATTACAATTTTGTAAATTCACAAGAGTCCACTGTACAAATCAGTAGTACTTTTTTTACTGTGATTACACTCCTCCATACAAATAATGTTCTACATGCATCATTCATGTCATTTCTCTTCCATCTTCCTTGCATCTTAATGTTCTCTCTCAACCTGGTGCTGATAGTGTCCATATACTTTTTGAGGCATCACTGGATAAAGAAAATTGAAAACATGCATCAGTAAACTTCAAAGTGATCCTCCAAGCATATGGTAATTTACAGCAGTACTGAAAGAGGAACAGATGTGTCATGCAAAGTGTTCAGCATTCTAATTATATAGCAATGGGCAGAATCTTGTACAAGTTGATCAATAAGGATAACGTTCATTAATTTTGTCTGTAAATTCTCAGGAACATTAGGATAATGAAGAAATATGGCAATTAAAGTATAGTCACTTGAAATATGTTTAATTGACCATACTTAGAGATTTTTTTTTAATCCATGAAAAAAATAAAGGAGGTCATGGCATACAACCTGTGATAGTAATCAATGAGCAGTACAAATTCTTTCATCAATCTTGAATTGTTTAATACAAATTTAAACTAAAACACACTACTTGAGGCAGGATGGTTTATAAGCAGAGCGCCTAGCTTCTAAAGCATGTAAATAATTGCAGAATAGCTTTAATCTACAGAGAGATTTGCAATTTCTCTAACAAGCCTCTGTACCCCTTTCCTGTTTTTTTCTGCTGTTCAAGTAATGAAAGTTAAAGATAATGTAAACCTGTTTTTCATTATGATAATATGAAACTAAAACTGCTGCCTAAGAGCGGACAGACTGAAGCCTCGTACACATGGGACGACGATCGTACGTACGATCGTCTCAAATCGTATGTTGGCTGTTGTATCTTGCATACTGACTGCACTACACGATCGTACGACCATAGAAAGAACGTTCAGGTGCATGTAATTAGCATCCAGCCGTTCCTGACTTCTGAGCATGTGTGTTTTGCACAATACAACTTGTTGTACCAACTGCTCTGCACACACGATACAACGGTCGTATGACCGCTTGTTGGTACGACCAAGTTTTCTAGTCTGCTCATACAACTCCCCTTGTATGACCGTCGTATGTCGGCTGTTCTAATATCGCATACGAACGATCAATTTTGCATACAACGGTCGTTCGTACGACCTGTTGTATACGATCATCTTCCCGTGTGTACGAGGCTTTAGATCCCTACTATTACCCTTTTCTGTCCTTGCTACATGTAACCTTGTGACCTATGTGCAGCTTGACATGCAGCTAAAACCTTATATCCCCCTATAAGCTATACTGTATAGGGAAATCTTGAAGCTTTATTAAGAGGAACATAAACAGTGATAATAAAAAATATGTACAAATACACAGTTATCACTAAAGGGTTCAGCCAATGCTGGGTGCAAAAAAATCCAGCCCAGTGATGTTTCCACTAGGAAGGAATACAGATGAAATCCTCTACTGACTATGTGCCGCAGATGATGACTGAACCCGCCCTTATTATATTTTCCTGTTCAGGGAACACATGGCAAACATGGAGGCATGGTAAGGTCAAACTTGAACAAACTTTGTGACTGGCAGTCATTTAAAAGAACAAATGTCATCAACCCTATCCCTGAGGGTGTTTGCAAGACTTTGTACTTGTCTCTGCTGGTGCAACTACATGTCTTTGATATTAAAGTCTCCAGAAGGTTTTCTGAGTGAGAAAAGTATTGCTGGGGTAAATAAGGAACAGGATTTCGAGGTCTGGCATTGATAATGGCTGAGACTTCTGACATGAAGATTGTCAGTCTTAAAGTTCCTATTGTAGGAAGATTGAATCAAGAATCCTTCTAGCTATGCCTATCTTTCTTTTCCATGATCCTCCCATATGAGGGAAGAGAGGTGGGTTGAAAGTCCATGTACAGCCCTGATCTCTTAGAAATCTCTCCATTCTTTTAACCACTTGCCGACTGCGTAACGATTATAAGCAGTGACAGCGTGGCTCTGTACTGCAAATCGGGGCTTATAAACAGTGCTTGCGGGCACAATGATAGGGGCGAGCGTGCGCCGCCGGCTGCACATGCTCATGCCCACCGCATGCTCCCTGAGCGGGGCCACGGGTTGGGCGGACTCAGTGTCCACCGCCGACCAGCGATCGCCTGTGACAGAGCCAGAACGGGGAACCGCCAATGTAAACACAGCGGTTGCCTGTTCTGACAGGTGGCATGTCAGAGATCTACTGATTCCTGTACTCGGGATCAGTTAGATCTCTGGTGCCCTTGGCAGCCCAGCTCCCATACAGTTAGAACATGCACAGGTAACACAGTTAACCCCTTCATTGCCCCCTGCAGGTTAACCCCTTTTCTGCCAATGACATTTATACAGTAATCAGTGTATATTTAAATTTCTGATCATTGTATAAATGTCATTGGTCCCAAAAAAGTGTCAAAAATGTCTGACATTTCCGCCCCAATATCACAGCCCCAATAAAAATTGCAGATCGCCACCATTACTAGTAAAAAAAAAAATTGTAAAAACGCCAGAAATGAATTCTCATGGTTTCCAAATGCGGCAACTTTTACGCAAACCAATCAATAATTGCCAATTGCAATTTTTTTTTACCAAAAATGTGAGGAAGAATATAAATCAGCCAAAACCGATGAATACATTTGTTTTTTTATATTTTTTTTGGATATGTACTTTAGCAAAAAGTAAGAACTATTGTTTACTTTTTGCAAAATTGTCACTCTTTGTTTGTTTATAGCGCAAAAAATAAAAACCGCAGAGGTGATCAAATACCACCAAAAGAAAGCACTATTTGTGGGGAAAAAAAGGATGCAAATTTTGTTTGGGTACAATGTCACACAACCGCACAATTGCCAGTTAAAACGGTGCGGTGCCGGATCGCAAAAAGTGCTCTGGGCCTAAGGTGGGAAATCCTTCCGGGGCTGAAGTGGTTAAGATCAACATTTGAAGAAATTTACTGTTCTTTAACTCCCCCAATAAAGTTAGTACCACTATCTGAAAGGATGTGTTTTACAGGACCTTGAATGACAATGAGATGTCTAAGGGCATTTAGGAAGCTAGGTATGTCTATAGACTCAATCACTTTAATGTTGACAACTCTGAGTTACAGGTACAGGTGAATATAACAATACCAACACTAGTAAAAATAGGGTCTGTCAGCTAGAAAATGTAAAAGCTTTAGCATTTTTAGCATGCTATATGATAATGGCTAGAAACTATTAGAGGATTTTTCTCTCCTGTTGTAGATAGCAGCTGGAGGAGAATGGCTGTTGCAAAAAATATGCACTTTTATACGGTACTCTGTGATATCTTTGTCCCTGTACCAAATAAATCTCAAGAAATACTTCTCCCTAATGTTGGAAGTAATGGGACTGGACATCTGTTGGATGTCAGCTATGAAGCAGTCTTTGCAAAAGTGGAGGAACTCTCTTAAAAGTTTCTTATTCAGCTGTGGACGCATCAAGAGGACATCATTTTTAAAGACACCCTTAAATTTGACACTAGAGTCAAATCTTACTCTATTCTGACCAGACATTTTAGGATGATATATTGAGAACATTGGCAGGTACCAGTACTCCTCCCCCTTGTTTTTAGGTAGTCTGTAGTAGTCCTGTGGTAGTCCTCTGTAGTCTGTAGGAAAGAGGTGCAACCCAACTGTTAGTCCCATATTTTAATAGTCCCTGATCCATTATTTCTAAGATGGGTTTGTCCTCTGTGGGCTGATTGTCCTTTTGTTCTTTGAAAGACTGTGCACCTTAAATGATCGTGGTCACTGTTTACAGTAAAGGTTGTCTCTAGAGGGGTCTATGAAGGGACACAGAAAATGTGTAACATTTGTCAATTCCTTTATGATGAAATGGTTGTGGCATGGCTGGAAAATGGAGGGCAATCTGTTTTCCAGTGTACTGGTATGCTGTCAACAGAAAATGCTTTGCGGGTGCTTCCTAGATAGATATTTCCCATAATAACCCACCCATTTGTGAGCATTGTAGGGAGCATTAATCTGAGTACTTGCTTTGTGGACTTGTAAGATGTCTCCCAAGGAGCAGGATTACCTGAGTCTGAGGACCAAAATCTGGTATCAGATGCACTATATGTTTCAAGTGATCAGAAACGTGCTTGCATTCAATAAGAGTTGGTAAGGGCTGGCAACTTTGTCTATCTATGGACTCAACTTGATATCCAGATGCCCTCTACAATTCCTGCACAAGCTTTCAAGCACTAGGGGATGTTTGGGCTCCTAAAGCCAAGGATATCAAAGAAGGTTGGGGTGGCTAAAAACATTACTTTGGTCATCAACACATGTAGTCCAATCCAATACAAGAGCTACAGTAGCTCAAATTGCTGAAAAAGTTAATGCTGGTTCCAATAGAAAGGTGCCAGAACACACAGTACATCACAGTTTATGCATACGGGGCTGCCTAGCTGCAGACCAGTTATGGTGCCCATGCTGACCAATGTCCACAGCCAAAAACACCTACAATGGGCACATTAGCATCAGAACTGGATCACAGAGCAATGGAAGAAGGTAACCTGATCTGATGAATCATGTTTTCTTTTACATCAAATGGTTGGCTGGATGCATGTGCATCGCTTACATGGTCATGAGATGGCACCAGGATGTAGTATGGGAAGAAGGCAAGCTGACGGAGGCAGTGTGATGCTTTGAGCAATGTTCTGCAAAAAAACCTTGGGTCTTGCCATTCATTTGGATATTACTTGACACGTACCACATACCTAAAAACTTTTAATGACCAAGTACACCCCTTCATGGAAACAGTATTCCTAGATGGCAGTGGCCTCTTTCAACAGGATAATATGCCCTGCCTGCAAAAAAGACCTAAGAATGATTTGAGGAATACAACAACGAGTTTGAAGTGTTGAATTGGCCTCAGTTTTTTTACAGATCTCAATCCAATCGAGCATCTGTAGGATGTGCTAAAAAAACTCAATCCATGGAGGCCCCACCTGGCAACTTACAGGACTTAAAGGATCTGCTACTGTTGGCTTGGTGTCAGATACCACATCATGCCTTCTAGTGGAGTCAATGCCTCAATCTGTCAGGGCTGTTTTAGCGGCAAAAGTGGGACCTGAGTGTGTGTGTTATCCATGATCTTCTATGATTTATGATTATACCAGTCATTTACATTTACCATACACTATACTGTGTTTTTGTTGAAGCCCGATGATTTTTTTTTATTATAAACTAATACATGGATATGGACTGTTTTTTTTATCCTTTGGTCGGTCACTGCTTCCATTAGTGCATGCTTTTTCTGGTAACTTTTTCTCCCACTATCCATGGTATTCTCTGTAAGCTTGTGCCCTATAACTGATAGCTATCTATATGGCTTTTCCCCTCTCACAGATGACATCATGTGTGCATTTCCCCCATGACAAATCACATAAAGGTTCTGAGATAAGATTTAATTTAACCACTAGCCTGCTGGGCACTTTCACCCCCTTCTTGCCTAGGTCAATTTTCAGCTTTCAGTGCTGTTGCACTTTAAAGGACAATTGTGTGGTCATGCAACAATGTATCTAAACATCATTTTTATCATTTTTTAAAGACAGATATATCTTTCTTTTGGTGGTATTTAATTTCCACTGTGTTTTTTTTTATTTTTTGCTAAACAAATGAAAAAAGGCCAACAATTTAAAAAAAAAAGAAAAAAAAAGTTTTTCTTAGTTTCTGTTATAATATTGTGTAAGTAATGTTTCTCCTTCATTGATGTGTGCTGATGAGGCTGCACTGATGGGCACTGATAGGCTGCACTGATGGGTACTGATGAAGCAGCACTGATGGGCACTGAGGAGGCTGCACTGATATGTGGCACTGATGGGCACTGATAGGTGATGATCACATGACTGCAATTTACTAGGGGCACTAGGGGGAGCCTAGCCCAGGTTACCAATATGTCCTCTGCCATGGGTTCTGGGAGCCATCTTGGAAGAGTCTGTGTCTAATGTTGAAACTAATTTCTTTCAATACTCTGTTGTACTTGTAAATAATTCTTTTATAAAAAGGGGGAAAAAACTAAGGCAGCGCTCCCCTAGTGTAAAGCCTCCTTTTATTTTGACACAATAAAAATGATTGTTTAAGATGCACTCACATGGTTCCAGTGAAACAACAGGCCTGTCACAATGTAAAAGAAGCCAGAGTGATCCCATCCATCCACCAAACTGAATGGCTGCTCCACAATGTGCTTTTGCCTGCAGCCAGCAGCTCTGAGCCAAGGGCTGCTGCAGGAATTGGGACGGAGACACTCAGTCACTAAAGTCTATGGAGGCGTGGTGAGGAACCCAGGGTGGCTGTGAACACAGAGGGAGTCACAGAACACAAGTCTGTGTACTCCAAATTGCTGTGCATACTGCAACTAGTTTCTGAAGTTTTCCTTCTTCAGGCATGCTCAGTAGCACTCCTCCATCTCCTTAAAAGCAGACCCCGGCTCAGAGTCACAGAAGGAGACATTAACCCTTTGTAACCAACCAATAGTCTAAGGGGCACAAACTGAACTGCCCACCATCAGTAATATACAACTAAAATTAATGGAAAGCATTCAGGCAAAGTTGCCAGTGAAAGTACATGCTGGTAAAAAATCATGTCACTACTAGGCTGAGAAGATTGACACATATATGCCATAAAAACATCAGATTTCAACAACATAAAGAAAAGGAAAATGTTATAGAAAATGTATATGTAAAAAAATTATTATTTTTTTTAAATTATTCTATAAAATTATTTTTTAAAAATCAGTTATCCCATGTTTTTACAACAATCAATATCTAGTTATGTGCAATTACTCAATTATTTTAACTCCACATTTTTTGTGTATAAGTTTATCATTGGAAACATTGTTCACAAAGAAGTATATGTATAAACTATTTTGATCAGGTTGGCAACTATCAAATGATATAATAGATTATATAACGAAAACTATTATGCTCTAATCACCTATATGTTCTAACAGTGAGAAAAAAAAAACCTTGAACTATTGTTTGTATATATTTGGGTTTTGAAGGGCATTTTGGCGGTAAACTGCATGTTAGAAGAAGACTGTGCTGAGGACTTGTTTGCACTTTGTTGTGCTTTCCTCTCGCTTCGGGCGGCTCTATTTAAACAGTGTGCACCCTGTAGCAGGTGCTGTCTGTTCTACAGCGTTCCTGTGACCCCGTGCCTTGCTCTGAGAGACTTTTCCTGTACCTGTGACCCTGGCTTTCCTTGGACCTTGTTGATTTTTACCTGCCCTGACTCCTGGCCTGTCTATGACTATTCTCTTGCCTGATCCACCTGTACCTCGCTGCCCGCACGTTGCCGACTGTGCCTGCACCTGACCACCCGCCTGCCTGCTCCACTTGCACCTCCTAGCCAGCCAGTTGCCGACCCGGACCGCATGACTACTCTTCAGCTCAGCATGAGCTCTAGTGGACCTTCACGCACCAGAAAGTGATCCAGTCCAGCCCTCGTGCCCCCCTGTGCTCCTGAACTCCCTGCCTACACTATTAGGGATTCTCGAACCAGGGCCACAAGAGAGGTAACCCCTGCATAAGTCAGACTCGTCCGCCAGATATTTGACACTGGATATCCCTATGTTGCAATATTAGTGTTCTGACATCACTATTTATCTTCTATTGCTACATATTGTTATTTTGTAAGACAAGAGTGAAGGTAAAAAGCACGAGTGCCATAAAATGATTACAATACAGTGCTAATTTTAATGTCCTCATTCTACCCTTTAGGTGTCATACTATCCAGTGCAAAAATGCAGCAAGTTTCCCTACCACACAGTTTGTCATATTTTTATTTTCCTGATATTTGAGATGTAATGGCTTCAATTCCCTGTGGGCTCCCATTGTGAAAGTGGGCACAGAACACAATGTTTCCTGATACTTTGCCTGCTTTCACAATTGGAGCCCACAGGGTCTAAAACTATTTGTAATTGAAGCCATTTCATCTCAATTGTCAGGAAAAGAAGAATATGACAAACCACAACATTTGGCTTTTCCTCTGAACTCTCCACCATCGCTCCTTCTTCTGCAAGGCCCCTCTGAAGTGTCCACTGGAAAAGAAGTAATGCCCGCTGGAATGACATCATGCAATAAAATACCAGTTTGTTTCATGAGTTAAATGCTGCAAATTTCAATTGAATAATGCATGCCTTATCTTATGATATTTTTTTCACGAATGGCAAAAATCTTTTTGAAAAACGCTATGAATCAGTCTACTGCTGATCTTGAAGCAGGAGATAGCAGTTCATGAACTGAGTCCTTAGTCCATTAACTGTCAAATAGAATTATTTTTATTTCAAGAGTTTTCTTTTCCTAAATAGTTATTAAAATCATGTTAAGGACCAAAACTTGTAAGATTCTTGCATTTGCTGCATTGGATGAGGTACACAACATTGCTGGAGGTACAGCTGTATGATCCTATAATAATGAAGGTCCCTATGATGTGTATGACACTTTTTTATGGATTGATTTGGCTGCACAATTTACAGAATTATTTTGTAGCAGGACTTGGTTCCTTTATTGGTGACTTCATAATCAGAATGAAGTTTCCTGCTGATTAGTTCATGTCTGAGTTTTGCAAGTTGCCTGAAAGCCAGCATTGGGGGTTGCTGGAATATTTCTTTCAGCATTTCATTGTCTGGGATGATGGGTTGCAAATAGAGTTGAGCGAACCCGAATTGTAAAGTTCAGGTCCGTACCAAACTTTTGGGTGTCCGGGACCCGGACCCGAACTCTGACTTTTCAAAAAAAGTCTGGGTTTGGGTCCGGGGTTCTGGTATTTTATTCCACGTGTTGAAAAGCTGCCAAGGGCAGCCAATCAACAAGTGGTTCACTGGTTTTCCCTAGAAGCCATCACAGCCATGCCTACTAATGGCATGGCTGTGATTGGCCAGTGCACCATGTGACCCAGCCTCTATATGGGGCTGGAGTCACCGTGCTGCATGTCATATGCTCTCAGGATAGTTTAGGGAGAGGATGCTGCTGGCTCTGTGAAGGACAGATTGCAGAATATCTCATCCTGCATTACTGAATGATCTGATTGTGGAATAGGGAGAGATACTAGTACTGGTGCTTTGAGGGACAGATTGCACACCTCATCCTGCTGCACAGAACGATTTGACTGGACTAGGTAGAGTCAGTTGCTTTAAGGGAAAGATTATTCTTCTAAAATCATCATCAAGTTGTACAGGGAAAGGTTCCAGCTGTTGCTTTAAGGGAAAGATTAGTGTTCTAAAATCATCTTCACAGTGTGTGGGAAAAGCCTGTTTCAGCCGCATAGAGCCATATTAGTGTTCTAAAATCATCTTCACAGTGTGTGGGAAAAGCCTGTTTCAGCAGCATAGAGCCATATTAGTGTTCCAAAATCATCTTCACAGTGTGTGGTAAGAACCTGTTTCAGAATGGTTGGGCAGAATGTAAGGCCTTTAGAGAGGACACTTATTTCTAGTTTAGAAATTTTGTAATCTGACAAGTCCCTTTGTGTAAACCAAATTTTCCGTCAGGTCAACATGTTCACATGGGACACTTTGGGATTCTGGATTGGCTTCCAGGTTGTTTGGAATGTATCCAAAGTCTGTTCTTGGTATAGTTTCTGGAGTTTTTTTTTGCTTCTTATTCATGGGAAGTTTTTGCAATCACCTTTGTACAGTTTCCAGTACACTTTTAATTTGGTTAGCATTGGTAGGATCAAATTCTGTTAGGGTTTCAAAAATGGACTGCTTTTGTTTCCAAATCTTCACTGATACTGTATAAAGGAGAGGCAATGGATGCTCATTGGCAGCTGGCTGCATTTTCCTAGTACACATATATTCTATTGTAAATAAGCTGAATGTGACTGTACAATCCAGGTCAAATTCAGTTAAATCTCACTTTGGCAGATATGTATTCATTATATACTGGGTGATTTTGCCCAATGAATGTTTATGGTGGCTCTTTTTACACATGAAAGTGAAATAAAATGGAAAAACCCCTACTTGAGACACATTTCAAATGCTTGATAAGGTTTTATAAGCCTAAGTAACTCTGGGGACATAGATCCTATCATTCACTCACAATGATCTGGAATTTTGGAAATAGGTTGAAAAAGTAGAAATCACATCACAACCGTGTAGTTCTGCAAGACAGAATATTAACTTGCTAATATTTGTGTGTTGTTTTATGGATAGTATGAAATGGTACCATCCCTGCACTTTACTACTTCCTTTAAAGTGTACATTTACAGGTCAGACTTTTTAACCAGATTAATCTATCTTTATTATAGATATTAAAATTTAGCATAATGCTAACACGTGAAAAAGATGATATATAGGTAAGTCAAATAAAGCAGCTATATTCCATAGGTATTTCTGATTTTCCTGGTGGGAAATTAAAATGGGAACTTTAACTTCTGTATAGTTTGCCACTGGCTACACTATTAAATCTATTTTGATGTTTATCTTCTTCCTAGTATCAAATAATTCCTTAGTTGCCTTCACATAGGCCATTTATTTCAGTACCTTCAACCTAGAGGGGGGTGGCTATTTCCAAATTCCCATCAGAAGGAAGACAAACTGTGGGCCATTTTCATTATATCATTGAGCTTGTTGAATGTCTTTCCTCCAGCATGTTTCAGAAATCAATTTAACAGTGTTTTGGGAACTTCAGCTTCAAAACCATTCTTATATATCTGGATATGCCAGCTTAATCTCTAAAACACTATACTATCATTTTCAGAATATGGATGCTGTGTCAAACAAATAAACTTGTGGTTTCAAAGTACAGTATAGTCCTTAACTTGCAAAAGATGACTCACCAGAGGCACAATGTCATTGCATAGAGTAACACCTCCATTCAGATCCATTGTGACATAAGCTGTTGTGAAAAAGCCTTTGTCAATGAAATGTTACAAAACCTTGAACATTTTTTAGCGTAACCATGCAAGTGAGACTAAATAGAGACATTCTAAACCCAAGAACAAAAATGTAAAATATTTCATTTACAAGTAATTTGATGTTGTGGCTGAAATAGTTTCAATTTTCAGGCTAATACTCCAAGGCAAATTACAGACATATAAGTCCATAAGGGTATTTCAGGTTACAAAAAAATATATTTAGATAGTCTCAAGTTAAAAAAAAAATCTATTTTTTTATTTATACAAAAATAAATAACTATAAAAACATGGAGAATACGTACTCTGTGTACTTTAATAAAATCTTACTATATCATTTCACATCTATTTTCATAGAATTACTTAGATGTTAAACCAGTGACACATTTGTGTAATAACTCTGTAATATCTATGATGGCCTCCTACCCACTCATAATTATATTTACAAGTAAAAATCAATAATTGATACTCATAAAATCAAGGTTATATGAAGAATCTTAGTTGCTATTAGGGATGGGCAGAACAACCCCCTGTTCAGTTCGCACCAGATCTTTTGAACATCGCGAAAGTTCGGAAACAAATAACAAACCCCACTGAAGTCTATGGGACCCGGATGTGAAAAATAAAAAGTGCCCATTTTGAAGGGCATTAATTGGGCATACAAAGGTTATCGGGGTCCGGGTACTGCCCTGGGGGACATCAATGAAAAGGGTTTGTTAAAAATGTTATTTTCTAAATGAGCAGTGATTTATTGATGCTTAAAGTAAAAGCATAAAAATTAAAAATTCCTTTCAATATAGTGCCTGGGGGGTCCCCTTAGTCTACCAGTAAAGTGGCACATCTGTACTGTGTATAGAAGCTGCTGCAGCAATAATTGCACTTATAAAGCCAAAAAATTACATTTTCCCTGCAAGCTTGCTTTATTTTGTAAGCAATAGCTTTGGGGGCCAGTCTGTATGGTGAGGCCACAATGTTGTGCACTGGGAACAAGATTAGATATGTTTTGGATAAATTCTGGTGTCTCTTCCACAAACTTTGGATAGAAGTAACGGGTGCAGAAAAATTGGGCTTTGGGTGTCGGTGGTGCCTTCTCACCATAACCCTATAAAAGGTACTCTTATTGAAAGCAAGAATTGGTCTTGCTGTGAAAAACTGCAATGATATGCACCTGTTACACAGGTGCAGAAAAATTGGGTTTTGGGTGTCGGTGGCACCTTCAAACCGTAACCCTATAAAAGGTACTCTTGATGAAAGCAAGAATTGGGTTGGCTGTGAAAAATTTCAATGATATGCACCTGTCAAACAGGTGTGGAAAAATTGGGTTTTGGGTGTCGGTGGTGCCTTCACACCGTAACCCTGGAGAGGTACTGTTGATGAAAGGAAGAATTGGGCCTTGCTGTAAAAAAATTAATTTAATGCAGCCGTCAAACAGGTGCTGAAAAATTGGGTTTTGGGTGTCGGTGGCACCTTCACACTGTAACCTTTATAGAGGTACTCTCGATGAAAGCAAGAATTGGCCTTGCTATGAAAAATTGCGGAGAGCGGACGCATGATAGAGGAGCTCCGTTCTCTACAACTTTTCATCCACCGCCATCCGAGCCTCACAGAGGGATATCTCAGGTAATAAACCTGCAGGACACCTACTCACACATCAGGCTTCCCAGCAAGCCCATTCTGGGGCCGAAATTCTACTTAATAACGGCCGCAAGACTAAATTTCCGGGCACGGAGGAGAGGCCCGGTCCGCCCGACGAAAAACATCTCTTTACAACACCAGATGAAAGGCTGACAGCCCGCTCACAACCAGAGGACCCCCGCATAGGCTGATACATAAAAATAGAAAAAAAATCACAGCTCCATACCATCCACAGCAGCCTAAAAACACTTAACCTCCGCCATCTTAAGGTCACCTCAAGGTATGGGACAACACCTACATTAGTCCCCATCACAGCTCTTTAGACACCACTTCTACTTCCCAGGAATAGCCACAATACTGCAAGCCATACCATAGAAGTGCTAAAGAGAGACTGTATTAATAAGACAAATAAACTGGGAACTCTGATTTCTAAATACAAAGCCACATACGTACCTGGAACTCCCAGCCTACAAACAGGGGAAACGCCAAGGCCCCAGCACCAGGATCATTCAGCTCCCTCAACTCCAGGTGATATATCCAGCTTAAAAGCCCTAACTCTTACAAGACCAGTCCGCCCCTCCCGTGCACTTATATTGCGCAAGACCAATATCAACCCAACAGGCAGATTACTAAAGGGGCATAATTTGGACAGCAAGGGAAATGGCGGCCTAAACCATTAGTTCCGCTGCATCGTGTCCCTCCCTAAGCCTTAACCGAACTCTAGGACCATTAAAATGGGCAAGACACATGGGGAACATTCCCCCTCCCGTTCGCGCTCACCCAGGGCCCACTCTTCCGAGGCTGACGCCTCCATTGCGGAAATATTCCGCTCCAAAAACCGGGAGAAGAAACAGGAAACACAGGCCCCAGGAGAACAAATACACCATATGAGCCGCAGCCCTGAAAGACGGGTGAACACAAGTACTTCACACAAGCAGCATAGACCAGAAGACCAAACATATCAACCGTCAGTATCGCAGATCTACATGCTATTGCTAAAGATATTAAAGCTACATTTACAGCTGCGATATCAGACTTGAGAAATGACTTTCAAAATATGGTGACCAGAATAGAGGAAATTGAAGACACCACAGCACGCCATGACACAGACATCCACAGCGCCAGACAAGACATAGACTCACACACCCGACACCTACGAGACATGCGACACCATCTAGAAGATCTGGAAAATCGCAGCCGCAGACACAATATCAGAATCAGAAACCTACCTAAATCATTCGGCAATGACCACTTACTCCCTTCTCTACTGGCCATTTTCAATGATCTCTTAGGTAGACCCCTTGAAACCCCTGTGGAGATGGAAAGATACCATAGAGCTCTGAAAACCAGAGGCAGAGACAACGAGCCTCCCAGAGATATAATATGCAACATAGTTAATTTCCAACTAAAAGAAGAAATCCTGCGTAATGCCAGGCTTAGAAATCGCATAATATACCAGGGACACGAAATAAAACTTTTCCAGGATCTATCCCAGATTACCTTACAGCAACGCAGAGACATCCGCCCTCTGCTGGACATCCCAAGGGAAAGAAATATAGCATACAGGTGGAAATTCCCCTTTTGCCTTTCTGCAGGACCACCTAACCGTCCAGCTCTCTTGAAAGTACCAGAAGACCTTCCAAGCTTCTGTGACAAACTTAATATCCCTTACATTGACCTACCTAATTGGTACTCAGACCTTCGTCCTACTTATCAGGACCGCTCCAGGGAGGAACCTATGGAACTACCACTAAATGATGATGCACACCCGCATAGGAGACGCCGACTTTCAGCCAGATTCTCCCCTCCACCAGTAAATAGACACTCCCCCATAGAAGGAAGCCTCACCTCTTCCCCAGCTCACCGCAAACCGAGAAAAGACTAGATTTGCCAGCAACATCTGCACCTAAGCTAAACCCCATACTCAATCCTCTTCATTAACACTTTTACTTTTTGATCAGAGACATCGGTCAACCTGCATTTCTGGTTACATTCCTCCTTCAACTTGATTTTTCGAAACATCTTCGATCTTCTCATATCTACCCATCTACTCCTTCCCACGTGCTGCCACACCTACAACCTACCTGGCTGCATAAGCCCTATACTCATGATCACAAATATATAAACGGATCGGCAAAAGACTTACCTGCACTGTACCCGGATGTCATCACATCAGCTTAAACAAGACTTCTGTTTCCACACAGAGATCAGTCCACTTTATCCAAAACTTCTACACCATTGTTGACATCGCTTATGCCAGTACAACTCCCTCCAGGTGAACAAAACTACGCACAGACACCTGACAGTAAAAGGATATTCAGCATTTACATATGAGGTCCCACATATACTGATATCCTAATCCGAAAATACTACTCAAAACGGGAAACTGTATTCTTCTCTAACGAACCAGTCAGGGCTGCCTCCAAAGGTCTCATGTACAATGTCCTACCCTGGCACCAGCCCTATTGGTCTGTTTGCTCTGTTGTTCTAATGTTTTACTTAACGCAGTTTTTTGTTTCTCCTCTGTGTTTATTTTATTGCGCGACTTTAAACAAGCCATGCGGGTGCACTCCTCGCTGAGGAATCTGACCCTTCATCTGATCCATTCATACACTCCAATCAAAACCATATGCCGTTTACACTAAGGTAAGAAATTAAAACCTAACACTACCACCTTTGCGTACCACACATGTTAAGGACTTCACCCGCATGGAAAAGGTTAATTTTTCATTCTAATAGTCGAATTTTATGTTATTTAAAGTGGTTGTACCAATCGAGTGGAGTGAGGTGAGCTAACCATGTTGGTGAAATTTATTGTATTTTAAGCTGATAATCTTACTTTTTAATTGGAAAAG
>BLSH010320757.1:6574-32716 GCA_018402905.1 Glandirana rugosa | reverse complement strand
GAAAAGGTTAATTTTTCATTCTAATAGTCGAATTTTATGTTATTTAAAGTGGTTGTACCAATCGAGTGGAGTCGGGACCACGAGCCAGCCTCTCCCATTCATAGAGATAACCCTATCTGAGAATGAAACCATACACCAATTAACTAACGTGGACTCACACCCAACCAAATCTATTAGCCCACATACACATAGCAAATAAAACAAGCTCTCTCTCTCAAACTATTCCTCAATATCCTCACACGAAATGCAGATTAGATTGCTTCGCAGAACACAAATTAGCTGTGAGCAAACCTTATTTACATCCCTTCGAAACCCCACCACTGATTCTGTAAACGCTTACTTAAACACCCAGTGGAGGCTGGCTCGTCGTTTGGCTTCATCCGAGAATGACTTGTATATCATATGCATACTACAAACGAAGTGTAGATATACTCACACTCCAACCTGTACTCACATTACACTAAAAATAATAAGAGGTCAACTGGTCTAATTGCAATCTCATTACCTACCCACCCTAACTGCTCTACTCGGCCCACTTAAACATCCTAAATGCCCCAGCAAGTCCTATGACTTTACATAGGTCAAACATACCCCACACCCAAATCCTCCATCTTCGCCATACACCACCCAACAATATCTAGGACACCTTTAATCGCACATCCCTAGTCTAGCTTTCCTTATGCTTGGGACACTGATGCAGCGGAACCCCAGATTACCCGTCTTTGGTTGTTTTTTTTTCTTTCTAAAAGACGGTATACCCATTCCGCCATAACCCTTATTCCATCTCCTCCCCAAAACAATCTGAGACCCTTCTCAGCTACCTCTAACCGGCACCCAAATCTATTTCTAGGTAAGCTGGTCTTCCCTAGTTGTCGGTAACCCTCGCCCCTCCTACCTGATCCCCCCACGCATCTCCTCATCCTTCCCCCTCCACCCATTTCTCACTGCAAATCATTCCTAACTGGTTATCTCTTCACCACTCACTTCATTACCTCTTCTCCATTATCACTTGACCATGTCTACATCCACCCCTTCTCGCAATACCCCACACCAAGCAATGCTCCGCAACACGCGATCTCTTAAACTGATCTCGTTAAACACAAAAGGCCTCAATATCCCAGAAAAAAGAAATAAACTTCTATTACATATGAAACACCTAAAAGCGGATATAATCCTCCTCCAGGAAACCCATTTCAGATCTGACTCAATCCCCAAACTCACGAACAGAGACTTCCCAACAGTCTTCCATGCGACAAATAAGCTTGCCAAAACCAAGGGAGTAGCGACCCTGCTCTCAAAAAACATACCACTAGAGGTAACCGACACAAGGTGTGACGAGGAGGGCCGCTACATCTTTCTCAAAGGCACACTATGGAATAAGCCTGTCACCATAGCCAACATCTATAGTCCAAACCATGCTCAAGTAACTTTCTTCAGGAACACTATGACAGAGCTTGTTGCATTCCAAAAAGGCATTCTAATCGTAGGTGGTGACTTTAATGTGGCATTAAACCCTCTGGAAGACACCTCCACTGGCACTTCTTCTTTACCCTTCAAAGCCCTCAAGCAAATTAAGAAACAAATACACAACGCCTTATTACATGATGCATGGCGTACCCAACACTATTCCACCAAGGACTACACGTTTTTTTCCATACCTCACAACAGGTACTCCAGAATCGACTATTTCTGGCTCTCTCAAAAAGATCTCCACCTCATTACCAAGACCACAATCGAACCCTCGTGTATATCAGATCACCACCCGATCACCCTTTCACTATCATTCCCGGACACTCCTCCTCCCTCTAAAACTTGGAGACTTGATACATCCATTATCACTGACCCAGCATACAATATGACAGTCCACAACAACATCAACGATTTCTTTTTAAACAATGACACTCCTGATGTAAACCCGATTACACAATGGGAAGCTCACAAATGTGTGATCAGGGGTCTCCTCATATCCAAATCAGCGAGTCGGAAAAGGACTAAACAGGCGAAAATTAACACCCTTCTACAAAAAATAAGACATTTGGAACACATACATAAAAAAACATTAGCCAGCAGCACTATATCGGAACTCACCGAAACGAGAACAATGCTCACAGAAGAATTAGGACTTAGAATCAAAAAAAAATTTATCCTGACCCAAAAATTATTTTATGAACATAATAATAAAAGTGGCAAATATCTAGCCAAAGCACTACAAGATAAAAAAGCAAAAACCATAATTAGACAGATTCGCACGCAAGATGGATCATTAACTTCCACAAATGAAGAAATTGCAAAACAATTCACAAACTATTACGCTGACTTATACAATCTACCACCAGAGACCAAACCGACGGGTCTTGATGGCCCCAGAAAAACTATCATTAAGGAATTCCTCCAACAATACACGCAACATACAATACCAAAAGACAAGGCAAACGACATTGACGGTCCACTAACAGAATTAGAATTTAAAACAGCCCTGAAACAGATGAAACCAGGCAAAAGCCCAGGTCCTGATGGATTCTCAGCGGCGTATTACAAAACCTTCCCAGAAACACTTGCTAAACCATTTATCAAAGCCTTTAACATGATGTCCGCTACGAATGTTCCCCCCATAATCTTCTAGAAGCACACATTTCTATCATCCATAAACCGGATAAAGACCCATCACAAACAGCCAGTTACCGCCCTATTTCTCTCCTGAATACCGATCTTAAAATTTACGCAAAAATCCTTGCTAACAGGATCATCCCACTAATTCCAGGTTTAATCCACAAAGACCAGGTGGGATTCGTCCCAGGTCGAGAGGCGAGGGATAACACCATTAAAACCATCAACATACAACACTGGCTTTCCAAAAACAAAACCCCAGGTTTCTTACTTTCTTTAGATGCCGAGAAGGCGTTTGATAGGCTGGCCTGGGATTATCTAGAAGCTACTCTCTCTACCCTGGGATTTGGCCAAAGATTAATTTCTTATATCATGGCCCTATACCTTACCCCTTCTGCTAAGGTGAAAGCTAACGGCCTCCTATCAAACGCCTTCTCCATCCGTAACGGTACCCGGCAAGGATGCCCTCTCTCCCCTATACTCTTTATCCTTACATTAGAACCATTTCTCCAAAAGCTTAGGGAAAACACGGACATAAAAGGTATCCAAATCGCTAACCATCGTTACAAAATCGCAGCTTTCGCTGATGACATTCTACTTTATCTGTCAGAACCCCTCACATCTCTACCCAATGTCCTAAAAGACTTCGGTGAGTTCTGATATATGACACACTTCAAAATAAACCTATCCAAATGGGAAGCCCTAAACATATCTCTTCCATTGAATACTGTGGAACTATGCAAAGCCAATTTTCCTTTCTCATGGAAAAAAGACGCTATTAAATACTTGGGAATTTATCTTACCCCATCTCCATTCGACCTATTCAATAAAAATTTCCTCCCCTTGCTACAGAGTATCAAAAACGATATCTCTAAATGGTACAAACCACACTTCTCCTGGTTCGGTCGCGCAGCCATTATAAAAATGAATGTCCTCCCCCGCCTTTTATATCTCTTCCAAACGATTCCCATTGCAATACCACCCTCATTCTTTAACAACCTCAGGAAACTCTGTTCCCAATTTCTCTGGAACAAAAAAACACCCAGAATTAATTACACCCAACTTACTACCCCCAAGCCATCGGGTGGCCTGGGTGTTCCAGACTTTAAATTATATCACTGGGCCTGTCAACTCCAACGAATTATTGATTGGAGCGTACACCACCTAACTAAAGATTGGGTAACACTAGAAAAAAGCCTATTTGATATCCCTCTTCATCTTACCCCCTGGATCCCGACCTCCTCCCTACCACTTAACCTCAGGAGACACCCTTTCATTGGTCCTGCTCTAGACACTTTTATAAAAGCCGCCAAATCAAAGAATATCTCTATGCCATCAGGCCCAATGACTCCAATCCTTTTCAACCCACACTTCCCGCCAAGTTTAGATACCTCTTTTCTCGAAAACCCAGACATACAAACAACTCCACGCATTCATCACATTGCCCCAAAAGGCAATCTACTCTCACTACTGGAACTTAAATCTAAATGGCCAGGTTCATCCCTCAACTTTTGGAAATACTTCCAAATCAGAAGTTTCTTCAACTCTATTAGCAAAACATGTAACCTAGAACAACCTCTCACCACCTTCGACAATATATGCGCCAATGGTAAACCTGTCCAGCACACAATCTCTACTACTTACAAACTTCTATGGGAAAACACAGTGATCAACAACAACAAGTTCTGCATGGCGTGGGGTAGAGACCTCCAACTAGATATAACAGAAAAACAATGGGCCCAAGTCTACGACTTAGTACACAAAGGCTCCATAAACATTTCCACACAGGAGAACAATTTCAAACTCCTAACGCGCTGGTATCGAACCCCCGCCATTCTCAACCATTTTAACTCCAATGTCAGTGATGAATGCTGGAGATGCCAGAGGGAAAAAGGGAGTCTTATACACATATGGTGGGAATGCGTTAACATAGTCCCCTTTTGGGAAGCAGTAAGGAACCAAATTAATTCCATTACAAAGCAATCATTGCCCAATAAACCAGAAATTTTCCTACTACATATACAACAACTTCCATACAACCTTTACCGGAAATCACTCACCATGCACTTAATAAATGCAGCCAAACTATGTATTCCTAGACATTGGGGCACTCAAAGAGTACCAACAATTGCCGAATGGCACAAACAAATCAACCATAACGCACAAATGGAAGAACTAATAGCAATCTCTCAAGATTGCCCGGCCAAATACACGAAAACCTGGTCAGAGTGGCTTCTGAATGGCCATCCAACCAATCCTTAGATAATCGTACGTCATATACATGTCCGAACCTGTTACCGACATTGAGTCATGTAAACAAACATCTACTCGCCTATCACAAACCTACCTCCTATACCTAACATTACTCCCACGCTCCTTATGGGATCTTTCATTTACTAAGCCTTTTTCCCCCCCGCTTCTCCCCCTCCCCCCCTTTTCATGTAACCCCTCTCACAATCCCTCCCCCCCACTCCTCCTCCCCTCACCCCCATCCTGGAACTACTCCTCGCGCTGGTGGCAGGAGACAACAATGCACCGAAAAAATTAACTACATTACTTAACCATAATGAGAACCCCAGGACCAATCTGACCCTCATAAACAAAATCCTTCCTTATTGACCCGAAACTACATAATCAAATGAAACAATGCCTTAATTGTATCTATCTAACAAACAAATTCATAATATCAACCATAATCAAACTGTTCATGTTAAAATACTTGTAATATAGAGACAACCTTTATTGTAAACCATTCCTTACTCCACACACTTCGTTTGGTTGCCCTTTTCTATGAGGGTCATACACATCTTGAGTTCTTTTTGGCTCTACTGCTAGTTTTTTTTTCTCTTTTGCTACAAACTTATTGCATTGATTGTAAATTCCATGTTATTGAGATGTATAAATCCAATGCTTTTTGAATGTTTTATTTGTACACTACATCTGCTTCAATAAAATCTTTTGGACAAAAAAAGAAAAATTGCAATGATTTGCACGTTCCTGGTATGTACCACTCACGGTTATAGGAGAGAAACACTTGGACTCCCTCTTCAGTGGATCACAGATCCAAACAAGCGCTGTGTGACCTCCCTGAGTAAATGGGGGGGTTGCTGGCCATTCGGTAAGACTCCACTTCTGCTGTGGGGATAGGTATAACACCGGTGAATGTATGATCCTTATTTCTCATAGACGGAACTTCTCCTGATGGGATTGAGCTTTATATGAACTTTTTTCCTTCTATCACAAACTAATTTATATATTATGTATATATATATATATTTTTTTTTTGTTGTTGAACTAGATCAGGGGTAGGGAACCTGCGGCTCTCCAGCTGTTGTAGAACTACACTTCCCATCATGCTTCTGGGAGTAATTGTATCCATCAGCTTTGCAATGCCTCATGGGAAATGTAGTTCTACAACAGCTGGAGAGCCGCAGGTTCCCTACCCCTGAACTAGATGGACTTGTGTCTTTTTTCAACTGGACTAACTATGTAACTATGTGATGTGTAATTTGTTCACAGGCTTCAATAAGATTTTTTTGTATTTGCATAGATTGCACATACCCATTAGACCTGGGTTTCAGTTCTATATGGACTTTTCTTGCACATTGACACTTTAATTTATATGCAATGTTATGTTGTATATGAATTTATTCACAGGTTTGCACCAGGATTATGCAATAGTTGGCTATTGAAATTGCACTGATCCATTGATATTGGATTGATATGTTATATGTAGAGTTGAGCGGACAACTGGATGTTCGGGTTCGGCTGAACTTCGTGAAAAAGTCCGGGTTCGGTACCGAACTTGACCCGAACTTTACCCTGGACCCCGAACCCCATTGAAGTAAATGGGGACCCAAACTTTTTGGCACAAAAATGGCTGTAAAAAAGTCCTGGCAAGTGCTAGAGGGCTGCAAAAGGAAGTAAAATGGGGGTAAGAGTAGGACAAGTGTCCTACAGAAAAATGGGGATAGGAAAAATAGCTTAAAATCAAATAAAAAAAATAAAAATGGGAAGGGGGGTGGATGTGGAGTAGGAGCCTAGAAGTTGACTAGGCCGTGACCGTGGCAGTGTAGGTGATGATTTTAGAACAATAATCTGTCCCTTACAGCAACAGCAGGAACCTGACCCTATAGGAGTAGGCAATGATTTTAGAACAATAATCTGTCCCTTACAGCAACAGCAGAAATCTGACCCTATAGGAGTAGGTGATGATTTTAGAACAATAATCTGTCCCTTACAGCAACAGCAGGAACCTGACCCTATAGGAGTAGACGATGATTATAGAACAATAATCTGTCCCTTACAGCAACAGCAGGAACCTGACCCTATAGGAGTAGGCGATGATTTTAGAACAATAATCTGTCCCTTACAGCAACAGCAGGACCCTGACCCTATAGGAGTAAGGAATGATTATAGAACAATAATCTGTCCCTTACAGCAACAGCAGGAACCTGACCCTATAGGAGTAGGCAATGCTTTTAGAACAATAATCTGTCCCTTACAGCAACAGCAGGAACCTGACCCTATAGAACTAGGAGATGATTTTAGAACAATAAGCAGTAGACTCTACCTCGTCCAGAATCAGATCGTTCTGTAATACAGGATGAGATCTGCAATCTGTCCCTCAAAGCAGTAGTAGTAGTAGTAATCTCTACCTAGTCCAGAATAAGATCATTCTGTAATGCAGGATGAGATCTGCAATCTGTCCCTCAAAGCAGTAGTAGTAATCTCTACCTAGTCCAGAATCAGATCATTCTGTAATGCAGGATGAGATGTTATTATATGTGCAATCTGTCCCTCACAGCGCCGGCAGCATCCTCTCCCTACACTAGCCTTAGAGCATGTGACATGCAGCACTACGTGACTCCAGCTTATACAGAAGCTGGGTCACATGATGCACTGGCCAATCACAGCCATGCCATTAGTAAGCATGGCTGTGATGGCTTCTAAGGGCAAACCAGTGAAACGCTTGTTGATTGGCTGCCCTGCAGCTATTCAACAGACGGGATCAAATACCCAAACCCCGAACTTTTTTTCAAATGTCCGGGTTCGGGTCCGTGCCACGGACACCCCAAAGTTCGGTACGGACCCGAACTTTACAATTCAGGTTCGCTCAACTCTAGTTATATGCATACACTGAACTTTAATTATTTTATTTAATTAGCACTACACTTTATACATATAATGATGTTTGATGCTTAGTATCTGGGTTATAGTGTTTAGCTGCTATTATATATTACTCTTTTATCACTAGGGCGAATATACACCTTTTAATTAAATGATATACACTTGTCAAGCAGGTGCGGAAAAATTGGTCTTTGGGTGTCAGTGGTGCCTTCACACCGTAACCCTATTAGAGATACCCTTGATGAAAGCAAGAATTGGCCTTGCTGTCAAAATTTGCAATGATATGCACCTGTTAAACATGTGTGGAAAAATTGGTCTTTGATTGTTAATTGTGCCCATGAAACCTACATCAAAAACATTCTTCCAGGTGAAATCAACACCCACAACACTAGGCAGTCCTGCAGAGATTCCACATCCCAAAAACACTTAATCGGCAACATCGACATCAGTGGCTTCAAAGCTGCTGGTAATCCAGGACTGATTTATTTTGGTAAAAGTCAGATGGCCAACGGAGTCTGTGGACAGACACGTTCTATGATCAATTATAAAACCTCCAGCAGCACCGAATGCCCATTCGGAAATCACGCTGGATGCAGGGAGGCCCAGCAGGTCAATAGCATACTGAGCAAGTTCTTGCCACTGGTCTATTCTCATGACCCAGTAGACCAGTAGATCATCGACTAGAAAGCTCTCCATCTCTGTTTTTGCCCCTAGAAAATCACCTACCATGTGATGCAGGCGCTGCCAATGGGATGTGGAAGCTGATAACCCTGGGCAGCAACAACTAAAGAAATGGAGAAATGTTTCACTTAGGTGGTTGCCTTGTCTACCGTTCCTCTCTTGACCAACAGAAGCCTCAAAACTATGCTTTCCATGACACAAGCGTTCAATAAACTCCTCTTTAAGGTGTCCTCAAGAGATCTCATCTTCTTCACTCTCTGTGGGGACGGGATGAGTCCTGAGACTTTACCCTTATAACGGTGGTCAAGGAGGGTTGCCAACCAATAGTGATCCTTCTCCTTTATACCACCTATTCATGTGTCCTTTCGCAGGCTTTGAAGCATGAGGGAGCCCATGCACTGCAAATTTGCGGAGGCATGAGAAGCAGACTCCTCTGGGTCACTAAGGATTAAAGTAGCTGATCCCTCCAAGATTGTAAGCTCTAACGAGTAGGGCCCTCTGATTCCTCCTGTATTGAATTGTATTGTAATTGTACTGTCTGCCCTAATATTGTAAAGTGCTGCACAAACTGTCGGCGCTATATAAATCCTGTATAATAATAATAATCTGCAACTGCCTCCTTCCAGCCATGTACTATTCCCAAGGGTTCTGGGGATGGAAAACCATTGCTTACTGTTTGACGTATGTCTTCCTCTGCTTCAATGCCTCTGAAACTGCCAGAATCCTCCTCCTCCTCATCCTCCTCTCTCTCCTCTTGTGTGTTCTGTGGCATAGGAATGATGGCGTCTGCATAAAGTGGGCTTTGAGAGGAAAGGAAGTCCTCCTCTTCCTCTCACTGCTCTGCCTCCAGTGCTCTGTCCATAATGCCACACAGAGTCTGTTCCAGCAGGAACACAACAGGGATTGTGTCACTGATGCATGCATTGTCAAGGCTCACCATTCCTGTGGCCTCCCCAAATAATGACAATACAGTGCATGCATCCTTTATGAGCAGGCATTGGCGTGGGGAAAAAAGCCTAGCCAGCCTGTTGTAGTGCCATACTCACACAGATACTCATTCACAGCCCTCTTCTGCATGTGCAGCCGCTGCAGCATTGCCAAAGTCGAGTTCCACCTGGTGGACATGTCACAAATCAGGCGGTTTATGGGCAGGTGTAATTCCCACAGAATTTCAGACAACTGAGCACTGGCTGTGTGTGACCGCCTGAAATGGTTACAGACTCTTCTGGCCTGCTTTAGCAAATCTTCCAACCCTGGGTACCTATGTAGGAAATGTTGCACCACCAAATTGAGGACATGGCACATGTGTCAACTTTCCCTGTCTAAGGGCGGACAGGAGGTTTGTGCCATTATCGCACACCACCATTCCTGGCTCCAACTGGTTTGGCATGAACCACCTCTGGCCCTGTCCCTGCAGAGCTGCAAGAATCTCTGCTCTGGTGTGGTTCTTGTCCCCTAGACGCACCAGCTGAAGCACTGCATTGCACCTTTTAGCCTTACTCATTGAATAGCCCTTTGAACGCTTAGGGGGTACTTGAGGTTCATAGGACAATTCAGCAGAGGAGGGCATGAAGGAGGAGGAGGAGGGGGTGGGGTTAGAGCTGACGAATCTTGCATCATGACCAGCTTTATGGAGATGTGGGGGCACAACAAGCTGCAGAACTGAGTCTTGTCTTGCATCCTTCTGAGTTGCAAGCAGAGTTACCCAGTGCACTGTGAATGAAATATATTGTCCCTACCCATACTTGCTGGACCACGTGCCCAACGATACCACAACATTGCCTTCCACGTGATGATAGAGAGATGGAATGGCCTTACATGAAAAGAAATAGCGACTGGAAACCTGCCATTGTGGTACAGCACATTCTGCAAATTCACAGAAGGGGGCAGAATCCACCAGGCGGAAAGGCGGACGTTGGAGAGCCAGCAGCTTTAACAAGCTTGCCTTCAGACGCTGGGCATGTGGGTGGCAAGGACTGTATTTTTTTTTCCACTGCAGCAGATGGGGCAGAGAAATTTGCCGGCTATAGTCTACAGCTGGTGGTGTTCTACTGGCAGATGTGCTGCAAGGACTTGGGACACCCTGCTCTATAACATCATCCCTGTTACTGGAGGCTGCTGAGAGGTCATGAGGTATAGCGGGGCAGACTGAGGTGAGTAAGGAGGAGGAGGGACAGATCTGTGTTTCTTTTGTGTGGCTTTAGGTGCTCTTGCCAATGGGCTGAGTGGTGGGGGGTTAAATGCCTTGTCAAACATATGGTACCAAAAATGGCTGTTTTTTTTTGCGACATGTGATGTGCTTGAGACAAACTTTGCAAATAGCAACAGTGCAATCAGCTGTAAATGTACTAAAAAAGGCTCGGACAGCTGAGCTGTGGGAAGTAGGTCGGGAGATAACAGCTCCACAATGTGATGGAATAGGGTGACTGCTCTCTGGTCTTCCATGATGGCTGCCTTGTTGGGGTTGTGCCTCACCCTCACTGCTCACTCCTCCTCTTCTCTATCTGGCACCCAAGTCGCATCAGTGACCATCATCATCATCATCTCCTCCATCCTCATTACCACTGGAGACAACTTGGCAATATGCTGTGGCTGGGGGAACATGACTGCCAATTTCTGTATCAGTGTTCTCCCCCCTCTGTAAGTTCATGTTCCTGCCTTCCTCAACCTCAGAACCAACAGCTGAATTGAGTAATGGTTGTGCATCTTCAAGGAGCAAGTGGCTAACATTGTGTTGAAATAACTCATTGACTCCTCCATGCCTGATGCTGGGACTATGGCAGGAATAACTGTGGACAAGAAGGCAGGTGTAGCTACTCTGGCTACTGCAGGGGACTGCATACTGGTCTCTGCTTGGGTGATGGAGGATGAGGACAGTTTAGTAAGCTAGTTCACCACCTCCTCTGCATGCTGTGGATAGATAGCATGGACAACATCACTAAACAGAGGAAATTATGCTTTGCCTGTGGACACATATGCTGCTGGACCCCTTACAATGCCATGGGAACATCTGCCTCTCCTTGTTGTCCTCCCAGACATGATGGGGGGTGGGGAATGCTTATTAACCATATGTAATAAAGATGTGGAAATGTGTACCTGGATGCACTTTAATCAATGGAAAGTGGTGTTTGGTGCACTTTAATTGAGTACTCACTACACAGACATACTCCACGGATACACTACAATATACTACAATATACTTCATCAAACTTGCAGTAACGCACAGAACTATATGGCTTTAAAATTGCAGTAACGCACAGAAATATATGGCGTAACTTGCAGTAATGCACAAAAAGATCGGGTTGGGTCTTGTTCGCTTCCTGATCGATAGAAAACGTGATAAATTAAAAAATATTGATGCTGAGATTTTAGAACTTCAGGAAAAACTCACACAATATAAGGAATTGGAGGAATATAAAGCTAAATCCAAAAGTTTAAAGAAAGTTTTAGAGAAGGAGGAGAGTGAACAAAGAATTAAGAAAAAGAAAAAAATATGTGAGAGACTCAGATGATTTTAGGGAGAATCGGGTCTTTAAATGGCAGATTAAAAGAGCTGAAGTGACTAGTGGAGGGGGCCACTCAGCCCTCTACTCCATGCCCTTTGCCTAATAGAAAAGGTCCTCCCATTCAATCAATGCATAATACTCCTAAAACTCACCCAAACAATAAGGTAAAATGATCACGGAGGTAATAACCGCAGGTTGCCATCTCATCACCCTGATGTGCAGACTTATAACCACTATACACCTCTTAGGTGTGATGAAAATGACGACTATGATTATGATTATGATAGGAGATACATTACGCAACATCCCTCCGAACACACCCCTGGAAACAGGCATGATACAGGGACCTCATCCCAATGGAATAGCCCTGGTCAATTTGGGCCCAGAAGACCTCCCTATGATAACCATATTCCGCCTCAGCCCAATTACCCCCATTTTTTTCCCAAGGGCCCAAACAGGAACAAAAGAGGGGGAGAACCAGGAGAGGGACTGGGGGGGGGGGTTCCAAAAGGAAAAGGAGGAGAGTGTAAATAGTAGTGGTATTTTTAATCTAAGTTCCGGTGTACTTTCCGAACCTGAAAAGTTTGTACTTAATCATGGGTTAAAATTTGCTCCAGATAAACCGTTGAATACATTTACAGCATTTTTGGATGTCCAAAAATATATTAGAAAGATTAATATACAACGTTATCTTCTTTCCAAACCCTCTAGAATTAGGGAAAATGTGACTAGCACTATTAGAAATACAGAGCTTGGAAATGCATCCTTGTTTAATCCTCCTGGTGCTGTTCCCCCCTCCATTTCGGTATTTAAGAATTTGGTCCTTGGAGATATTGAAAAATTGGAGATTAGGAGGAACCGAAACTGCCGAAAATTTAATGATGGATTAAAATCTTTAAAGAAGAGGAATGATATTATAATACGTCCTGCCGACAAGTGCGGCGGGATTGTGGTACTGGACAGATCTGCATACATATCCGAGATGAACAGGATTTTGTCAGGCTCTGAGACGTATGTTCCCCTGGCCCATGACCCGACAACTAAGTATAAAAAGGAATTGGTCAAGGTGGTTAATGAGGGATTTGTGAAGGGTATACTAAATAAGAAGGAGAAGACCTACTTGGTCCCAATTGCACCATGGATGCCTATCATGTATTACCTTCCCAAAATCCATAAAGATCTGAATAACCCCCTGGGAGACCCATTATCAGTGGGCTTGATTTGATTACTTCTCGTATAGGGAGGTATATCGATAGTTTTCTACAGCCCCTGGTATCTCGTACTGGGTCCTATATAAAGGATTCAGCTCAGGTTATCAGAATATTGGACGAGATTAGGTGGAGAGAGGGCTACATTATGGTAACAGCTGATGTGGCCTCCCTCTATACCATAATCTCACACTCTTTGAAGTGTTAGTACTTTCCTAGGTAGAGATCCAGATTTGGATCCTGGCCAGAGGACTTTGTCTTGAAGTTGCTATTGTTCGCAATGTCTAGGAACTATTTTTGGTTCGGCGGCTCCTTCTTTTTACAAAATAGAGGAGTTGCAATGGGGGCTAAATTTGCCCCCAGCATGGCAAATTTATTCATGGCCAAGTGGGAGGAGGACGTCATCTATGCTGCCGGAAGACCCGAGCTGGCCTTCTGGGGCCGATACATAGATGACGTCCTCCTCCTGTGGGATGGCAGTTGATCCTCCCTAGATCCGTTCATGTGCGAACTTAATTCCAACTCACTTGGCATTGCATTGCAATATGAGGCCAGCAGTACTAATGTTCATTTTTTAGATCCGAACATAGAAGCCAAAAGTGATTCATTGGTGACCACCACATTTTTAAAAAAAATACAGACCATAATGGTTATATAGACTGTGGAAGTTGCAATCACCCAAGCTGGCTGAAAGCTGTCCCTAGAGGACAGTTTATTCGATTAAGGAGGAATTGCTCTCTGAGGGAGGATTTTTTTAAACAGGCTGAGGTCCTGAAAGAAAGGTTTTTGGACAAAGGCTATGTTCTTGATGATTTGGACAAAACAATTAAGGAGGTAGGAGAAACGGATAGAACCATTATGATTCAAGAGAGAACTAATTTGCCAAGAGTAACGCAGAAGGATTTTAGATTCTCCTTACTTTCCACCTTTTCCCACCAGTATTATGACATTGAGAAAATTATAAAAAATCACTGGGATGTGTAGCGAAATGATAAAATGTTGGGACCCCAGCTCCCAGAACACCCTCAAGTCATATTCAGAGGGGTACCGCCCTTAAGGTTCCAAGTTGCCCCTAATATTTTAGATCAACCTCATAGGGTTCCTTTTTTTCCACAGCTCAAAGGTTTCTTTCCATGTCATAAATGCAAAATCTGCCAATTAAATAAACTTAAGGATAGGAGGATCAGTCAGTTTAGTTCCAATGTCACTGGGAAAATCTATTATGTGAAAACATTTATTACATGTACTTCCCGTAACATGGTCTACATGCTCACTTGTCCTTGTGGCTTACAGTATGTGGGCCGTACTGTTAGAGCCATGAATGTGAGGATAGGTGAGCATGTGGCTAACATCACTAAGGGATTTCCGAAACATTCAGTTTCAAGACACTATCTTGAACATCACAACAGAAATCCCGTGGGCACCTCGATAATGGCCATTGATAGGTTTACTCCACATTGGAGGGAAAGTTTTGTTAGAAGGGAGATCTCCAGGTTGGAAACCCGCTGGATCTACGATCTAAAGAGTTATGTACCCCACAGAATGAATGTGGACTATGACATCAACAGTTTCATTAACAACGGATAGTTGTATGTCCTAGTCTTCACTCATTCCTAGAAGATCGATCACCTTCATTTTATTTTTATTTTTATTTAATTTAAAAAAAAAAAAATGTCATAAAAAAATTCTCTTACATATTAGGAGTTTGCCCTCCTTTTTTTTTTTTTTTTTTTGAGATAAGCGCTATCTGAGTCACTATAGCGACAAGATTTGTCCCTATAATATCTCGGATAGAAATACATAGAAAATACAAAAGGTTTCTTGTAATTTATTTCTGGCCCAGTAGATGGGGATAGTGAGACATTGGTTCTTAATTGTGTTTTAATACATTATACTTTCAATTTTTGATCTATGTAATATGTCTAATGATTGATTATATTTTGAATATATTGTCCTTCTTTGCTCATGAACCGGGTGTTGACTTTATATGGGAAGCCTTCTTTTAAATGGTGCCATTAACATGTACCTAGGATGATAGAGTTGGGCTTTGCATCTCTGTATTCAATTGAGTACATCATCTGCGGCCCATTCGTGTCTCCACTTCCGCTTCATGTCAGTGGAACGCATCGGCTGTGACGCAATGCGTTCCACGATAAACTTCTGGTTCGTGATCCGATTCAGGTGATGAGTTTTGATGAGGAATATTGTTTGATGTGGTTTAATCTCTGCCTCTTTCATGTGGAACGCACTGGCAGTGATGCTGTGCGTTCCACAACCTATTTCCGGTCCTACCCAGCACGAGACACACACCATGGTTTTTATCACAAGCTTGTATCCAGTCAATGTTTGTAAGTAGATTTTTTAATAAATCCTATTTTTTATCCTTGCGGGCTTCACTGTTGGTTTCTCTTTGTTTGTCATCCTTTGATGTTGGTGAGAGCCTCGATGGAAGGGATATCATTATAAGTGAAAATCGGCAATACTAGCGTATGAAGTCTATGCCTGTATATATATCATGGAGAGTGTGTGTCAGAGGCTGAGGTTTTATACTTTAAGCGCGGATATTGCACACAATTTTTCTGCACAAAAATATACAGCATTAAACGTGCAGTTACACAATGAAATATACAGCTTTAAACTTGCAGTAACGCACAGAAATATATGGTGTTAAACTTGCAGTAACGCAATGAAATACTGTATACAGTGTTAAACAATCACTACACTCACACTCACTGAACTGTCCCTAGATTCACACTAATGTAAAGATGAATGGTGGTCACACAACACTCACACTAACTCAACTATCCCTAGATTCACACTTATGTTAAGATGAATGGTTGTCATGATTCACTACACTCACACTGACTGAACTATCCCTAGATTCACACTAAATTAATATTCTTCACTGACAATAGAATCACAATAGCACACTATAGCACACTAACTGTCTAGTAGCACTGAACAGAGCCCGGTTCTATCTCTCTCCGATATCACAGACACCAATATCACACTAAAAATTGCCACCATTGAAAGAATACTTTTAAAGTGTGGGGAGGGACTAAGAGCAATGAGCTATGATTGGCTAGAGTCATTATGACAGCGTCCAATCATGGCTCTGACAGTGCTCTGTGCCCTGACTGGGCGAAGCTTTCATTGCTTCAGCTAATCAGGGCTTTCAATGCAGTGTGCGGTGGCACAGTGCATTGTGGTCGTCAGGGGGGCCAAACAAATGGTCAAACAACCTGATAATTTGGTTGTTCGGCGAATGGCCAATGTTCAGCCCGCACTCATGCTCGGGGCGAACCGTTCGCCCATCCCTAGTTGCTATAGCTGGTTGGACCGGGAGGCTGCCAATTTCAAGTGTTTCATACTTGGGAAGTCGGTCTTTGACATTTTTTGCTTAGATATATAATACAGTTATATTTGAGGTTTTGTTTCTCTTCACACAGGTGCCCACGTTGGTCAGGTTGTGTTTTTATTGGTGCATGACCACTTCAAAGATTTACAAAAAAAGCTGTTTCACTCATTATCCCATTGCATACTGCTATTGTTCTGCATTCATGTAAATTTCCTCTTAAGTGACTTATGTCCTGAAAAATGTGCTAGATAAGCTCAGAAGTGTGTTAGTGCTGATAAATATAGCACAGAGGATCTTAACCCTACTTTCAGTTTCCTAGCTCTGGCTGCAGAGCTCACTGAAATGATTTTTAATCAGCTTTGTCTAGTCACTAAGGACATGTTTCAAAATGGCATTACATAATTACTATACAAACTTTCAACGTAAAACACTTGCTTCAAATTTTTAATTAAAAAAGTAATCAATAAGCAAAGAGGCAGCTTCAATTGAGGAGCCACTTATTTCCCTGACTGTCTCTTAATTGTATTCTATTATTGCTAATAAATTGGAAAGTAAATGTTTAATTATATATCTTTGCATGTACAAATGCTGTCATCTGTTGAAATGCAGTAAGACGTAAAACATCTGTTTAGCCAGGCTTTGGAGTATTACATTTGTTAAAACTTTGCACTCTGGTTTTAATGCCAAGTTCAAGGCTTATCAGTAGATTTATATTAAAATTCATGGATGTAATTAATCTATCTTCATGGATGCGTTTGACTCTCATTACTGCAAATCATCTTAGTCTTGCTGTAGTTTAAAAGAGCAAGCGCTAAATTTGTAAGACTATAAAATAAAATAACAGTCAAATCATAAATAAATACACATACAGTACAATTAAATAAGCTTTTTAATATCATAGTTCAACAAATTATTTGTTTTGGACCCAAATTCCCACGTCCCTCTTCCTTTTACAGCTGTCTATGTTACAGGTATATCTATAAAAATAAATGCATAACTGCTATGAAGAATTGGACTGATACTCCTGAAGAGGTGACATATTTGCATGAAACATGCATAGCATGCTTCTGGTTTCTCCTTTGATTTATTTGGCACTATACTAGATGACTTTATATGAGACATTCTAGGAACCTATTTTATTTAATATTCACTATTACGGGGTGGACCATATAGTACAGTTAGTCTGGTTTATATATTTTTACCAAATTATCCTCCTTATATGTTTGACATAATTTGTTGTAAACAAATTCAGTTAATTATTGGCTATTACAATATTGCATGTGGTGTAGTTGTATTTTTGTATTTTTATGGGTAAGGGTTGTATATTGCAGTGCTCATAGGGTCTTCTACTGGGACCTCTAAAACATTTTCATAATTTCCTATAGGTTGTTATTGTCCAGCTCATTTTGTTAGAAGGAAGTAGGATTTATATAACCTCTATGAAGGTTAGATTGTCAATAATTCTATATTAGGATCCATCCTGTAAATGGTGGGCCCCATTTTTAGGATACTAGTATGTAGGGAATGTAATGATGTTGTCAACAGCAACAAAACATTTTTGCTAAAAGAAAAGGCATCAGGAATAAGGAAGAAGGGTGATACATTTTCAACAACTAACCATATAAAAAAAAAGAAATTGTAATTGACTGAAATTTTTTTACATTAAAGCAGAACTGTACTCATCTGCCTTTTTGCTTTTTTGGGTGAGACAGATTACAGTTGTCCTTGGTGTTCTATGTGCCAGCACCACTATCTTTTCTGCTGTATTTTGCCACAGAGCATTAGAGAATTAGAGCGGGGACTGCGAGCCTGGCCTTCTCATCCAACATCAGTGCCTGACCTCTCAAATGCGCTTCTGGAAGAATGGCCAAACATTCCGATAGACACACTCCTAAACTTTGTGGACAGCCTTCCTAGAAGATTTGAAGCTGTTATAGCTGCAAAGGGTGGGCCAACTCAATATTAAACCCTACAGACCAAAGCCTTGTACACACTATGCAAATTTCGGATGAAAGAATGTCCGTTGTTTGTTGGATGCTTGTCTTCTGTCGAGAGTGAAGAGCATACTAACAATACGAAAAAATTTGACGTCAGAAGGGACCTAATGTAATGAATATTTCTGTATGTATTTTTTTCATTTCTGAGCATGCGTAGTCATGATTGTACAATTTTTTTCAGACTAATGATATGAAAATTGAACGTTGAGTTGTTGTACAAAAAAGATTTTATTGCCTGCACAACCAGCTTTTGTCTGACGAAAAATCCAAATCCGCTGTTGGAAGGAGCATACTGATGGTAAAAATTTCAGACGACAGACTGTCGAACGAAAATTCCCGTCTGAAATTTGCATCATGTATGCGGGCATTTAGACTGGGATGCCATTAAAGTGTATGTGCGTGTAAAGGCAGGTGTCCCAATACTTTTGGCAATATAGTGTAAGTGAAACAAATAAATATATAATGTGGTTCATTTTGTATTTGTATTTATATTTTAAGATTTCCATTTTACAACATGTGTACTCTGTATCTTGTGCTGGTGCCTCTAACCTATTTAGCTTGTGGGCCCATTTACTCCACTTTTACATTTTTGGGTACCCTTTCCCTGTGCAATTTTGGTAATTTAACCGGTTCCCGACTGGCTCACATACATTTACAGCTGCAGAGTGGTGCTGTTAAACAAATCTATGAGCAGCGGCGCACTCTCATGCCCACCAAACTCTGCAGCAGTGTGCCCGCGGCACGGGCGGACCCGATCTTCGCCGGCGAGCCGCGATTGCTGGCCACAGCTGATAAACGGGCAACCGCCGATGTAAACACGGCGGTTCCTTGCGCTGTCAGGCGGCATGACAGAGATCTACTGATTCCTGTCACTGGGATCAGTTAGATCTCTCATGCTCCTGACAGCCCATCCCCCTCACAGTTAGAACACACATAGGGAACACAGTTAACCACTAGAGTGCCCCCCCCTCTCAGGTTAACCCCTTCACTGCCAATGAAATTTATACAGTAATCAGTGAAAATTTAAATTTCCGATCACTCTATAAATGTCATTGGTCCCAAAAAGTGTCAAAAATGTCTGAAATGACCGCCCCAATATCGCAGTCCCAATAAAATCGCAGATCGCTGCCATTACTAGTAAAAAAAAACGCCAGAAATGAATTATCATATTTTTTTTGGATTTGTATTTTAGCAAAAAGTAAGAAATATTGTTTTTTTTGCAAAATTGTTGCTCTTTTTTTGTTTATAGCGGCGATCAGAAATGACACAGAGGTGATCAAATACCACCAAAATAAAGCTCTAATTGTGGGGAAAAAGGACGCAAATTTTGTTTGGGTACAACGTCGCACGACTGCGCCATTGTCAGGTATAGCTACACAGTGCCGAATCGCAAAAAGGAACTCTGGTCCTACAGTATGAAATCCTTCCAGGGCTGGAGTGGTCAAAACACAAAGTTTGGTATAAACATTTTTTGTTTTAACATCAATGCCCATTTCACTGAGTATTATACAAGCTTTGGTAGCTTAAAAAAAAACAATTCCAGGAAATGTTAGCTACAGATAAGATAGCCGTCTTATATTAGACAGTATGACATATGTAAGGGTCAACTGTCTCTTCTGCACATGTAGTGTTTATTTTATTAGAAGTTGTAATTCTCTCACAGGCTATGTAGTCACAATTCCATAAATGTTTAATGTGCCTATCAACGTCATTCTAAGTTGTAACAACCATGCATTTGGGATAACACAGATGTCAAAGACAAAAGCAATTCTCTTACGTGAGATGAAATTGGGGTTTAAAGGGAAATTCAGCCTCAGTAAATTTGAATAACAAATTTAAATCTTAGAATAATGCAGTGTATTTATATTCACATTTCTTATTAGGGAGTATAAACTGCACAGCCAATGGAGCTTCTTTCTTGGGACATGTACACAGAATTATAAAATAGATTAGTAGTATTAGAATTGAAAGTAAAATCAGCTTCTTTGATAAAACATATTTTACATGAAAACAAATAATTTGGCTGTGTATAAGTCAATCATCTAACCTGCACGGCCCATTGAATTCCTGTGCCCACACAGAGCATGTAGAGACTCCGCAGAGATCACAGGACTTATACTGTATTAAACCAAACATGTAATATTTTACAGCTTACCAATTAACACAGGGGGCACAGTAGACAGCAGCATTGTCAATCTGTGGAGGGGTAGTGTTAAATGTACTAGCAGATTTAAATACACTAACACATTTAATTCAAACTCCAGCTCACATTTTATAATCACTTACAGCAACACTTTTTTTCCTTTTGGGATAACGTTTTTACGTAAATAAATAAAAGCTGTTCACTGTAAGCACCTATGTCTGTGTTAAATGACTTGTCCCATCCCTGGAAACTGATACAGATTACTGGCTAGGTCACCAAGTGAAAACAGAAGAAAGAAAGCCTGAAAAATAAAACTATTGCAGGCATCACATCTAAGAATTGGTAAGCTGCAATATAATAAATGTTTGGTTTTGGGTCTAATACTTCATTAACCAGGGCTGGTGCAAGGATTTTTGACACCCTAGGTGAAACCTCATTTTGCCCCCCCCCCCCCCAGCTCCACCCCTGACTACACCTCCTTTTGCCCTGCCCATGTATACCCCACCTTTTTAATGACTGCTATTATTTTGCATGCAACACTTTGCTAGACCAGCTAATTTTGGAAATTGTACAGTTTTCTCCCCAAACCAGCTTTTGGATCAAATAATTGAAACTAAATGCAGTTGATCAGTGCCCATCAAATGCATCTAACCAGTGTCCATCAAATGCAGCCTATCAGTGTCCTTCAAATGAAGCCTCACCCGTACTCATAAAAATGCATTTTATCAGTACCCATCAAATGCCGCCTACCAGTGCCCATCAATTTCAGCTTATCAGTGCCCATCAAATGCAGTTTATCAGTGCACATCAAATACAGCCTATCAATTCCCATTAAAGCAGCCTCACCATTGCCCATCAAATGCAGCCTCACCAGTGTCCATTAAATGCATCTTATCAGTGCCTGTCAATGCCACCTCACCAGTGCCCATCAAATGCAGTCTATCAGTGCCCATGAAATGCAGCTTATCAGTGCTTATCAATGCCGCCTCACCAGTGCCCATCAAATGCAGCCCATCAGTGCCCATCAATGCTGCCTCACGTGTGCCCATTAATGCAGCCTATCAGGGAGAGGGGGGAACCCTTACACCAAGGCCATGGGCATGGTACATACGTACTGTATCAGTGTCATGGACAGTCAGATCAGTCTATATGCACACAATAATACAATGTCAGTGACAGACTAACTCACAGACTTCACTCACTGGGTCCAGGGCTCTGCATCCAACGATGTGACCCTGCCAGTGTGAAGACGTTTCAAACCCTGCCTCGGTGCCTCCTCCAGGCAGGCTTCAGCTGTCACCAAGCCCGGATCGTGGCTGCCAGTCAGGACAGCCTGGGAGGGAGAGCGCCCTCTAAGATGGAGGGGCGGGGTCAGGGGTCACATGGATATATGAATATACAGTTGTGCTTATAATTTTACATACCCTGGCATAATTTATGATTTCTTTTTTTCAGAAAATATGAATGAGAACACAAATACTTTTCTTTCACTCATGGTTACTGTTTGGCTGAAGCCATTTATTATCAATCAGCTGTGTTTACTCTTTTTAAATCATAATAACAACAGAAACTACCCAAATTACCCTGATCAAAAGTTTACATACCCCAGTTTTTAATACCGGGCATTGTCCCCTTTAATATCAATGACAGTTTGAAGTCTTTTGTGGTATTTGTGGATGAGGCTCTTTAGCTTCTCAGATGGTAAAACTGCCCATTCCTCTTGGCAAAAAGCCTCCAGTTCCTGGATATTATTGGTCTGTCTTGCATGATCTGCACATTTGAGATCTTTCCAGAGTGGCTCAATGATATTGAGGTCAGGAGACTGAGATGGCCAATCCAGACCCTTCACTTTATTCTGCTGTAGCCAATGACAGGTCGATTTGGCCTTGTGTTTTGGATCATTGTCATGTTGGAATGTCCGTACATCCCATACGCAGCTTCCTGGCTGATGAATGCAAATGTTCCTCAAGTATTTTTTTATAACATACTGCATTCATCTAGCCATTCATTTTGATCAAATGTCCTGTGCCTTTGTAGCTCACATATCCCCAAAACATCAGTGATCCACCTCTGTGTTTCACAGTAGGAATGGTGTACCTTTCATCATGGGCCTTGTTGACTCCTCTCCGAATGTAGCATTTATGGCTGTGGCCAAAAAGCTCAATTTTGGTCTCATCACTCCAAATGACTTTGTGCCAGAAGGTTTGAGGCTTGTCTCTGTGCTGTTTGGCGTATTGAAAGCGGGATACTTTGTGGCATTTGCGTATTAATGGCTTTCTTCTGGTGACTCGACCATGCAGCCCATCTTTCTTCAAGTGCCTCCTTATTGTGCATCTTGAAACAGCCGCACCCCATGTTTTCAGAGAATCCTGAAGTTATTTGTGGGTTTTTCTTTGCATCCCAAACAATTTTCCTGGCAGTTGTGGCTGAAACATTAGTTGGTCTACTTAACCATGGTTTGGTTTCTACAGAACACCTCATTTTCCACTTCTTGATTAGAGTTTGAACACTGCTGATTGGCATTCTCAATTCCTTGGATTTTTTTATGTCCCTTTCTTGATTTATACAGTTCAACTTCTTTTTCCCGCAGATCCTTTGACAATTCATTTGCTTTCCCCATGACTCAGAATCCAGAAACGTCAGTGCAGCACTGGATGAAACATGCAAGGGTCTGTCAGGAGTCTAGAAACTCATTGACCTTTTATACACACACACACACACACACACACACTAATTACAAGCATACAAATCACAGGTGAGGATGGTTACCTTTAATAGCCATTCAAACCCCTTTGTGTCAACTTGTGCGCATGTTATCAGGCAAAAATCCCCAAGGTATGTAAACTTTTGATCAAGGTTATTTGGGTAGTTTATGTTAAGTCATTATGATTTAAAAAAGAGTAAACACAGTTGATTGATAATAAATGGCTTCAGCCAAACACTAATCATGAGTGAAAGAAACGTTTTTGTGTTATCATTCTCTCTGAAAAATGGCCAAGAAATCATAAATTCTGCCAGGGTATGTAAACTTATAAGCACAACTGTATATGGATGAGCAGATATGGAGGTTGAATTACTATAAATGGCATTTACATTTTCTATACAGACTGGTAAAAGTATGCTTTATGAATAACAGTGATTTATAATTGTTTTAATGAACACGGAATACAATTATACTATTTTAACCTAAGTGTGATATGGTCTGTCAAATGCCTTAAAAGTTTCCAACTTTTTTTAGTTCCTTTCTATGAGAGTTATAAAACAAGCAATAAAGGAAACCTTGCCTGAGAGAAGTATGGATATTGCCATTGCTTATGTTTTTTGCAAATTCTAGTGGCCTGACTGTGATGCCAATAACAAATATACAGTGTAAGGACTCCTGACTTCTCTTCTGCCAGGTCAGTGATTTAGAAAGCACTGAAGTCAGAGGGTCAGTATTATAGCCAAGCAAATAGCATTTTCAGAAAGGACATCAGAAATTGAAGTGCTTACATGTTTCTGATGAAAGGTTTACTTTTGCTTACTTGGTCCATGTAAAAATTGTAGGAATCCGCATCAGAGAGCTCCCAAAAGATGCAGTCCACTCACCGGGGTATGTTTAAGGGCTTCTTGACCCCTTTGTACGCTAATGAAATGGCTATTTTTAACACACTGCCTGGCCTGATCACACTCACAGGCTATTCAAAAACAGACTCCCTCCGTTTCTTTCTCAGACATCGGTCTGCTTCAGGTTCCTGTCTGTTAGGATCTGAAAGGCCTGGAAACAAACACTCTGCATGTCTGCACACATGCTGTCTTAAGCTGGCCATACATGGTTCATTTTTATTTAGTTCAGCTAGTGGGCTAAACTAAAAATTTCAGCCTATTTACACATTCAAGGTGAATGGGGGAATCCTCCCTGCTGCGATATTGTATTCTAACAGCGGGGAGACTCCCCTGCTGTCATAATACACAAATCAGCCCTCTGCAGCATATTGCAAACAGCTGATCAAACAGCTTTTATCTGACAGGACAGTTGGACAGAAATCAATCTGTAAATTGACTTCTGTTCAAACACAGTGGTCACACATGAATCAAAATTGAGCCAGTCACACTGAATTGGCCATATTTGGATGTATGTATGGACAGCTTTAGCAGCAATTGCCTCCACAGGAGTCCCTGACTGAAAGCTATTTTTTCCCTTTAATTGTATTGTAAGAAGACCCCTTTCACACTGCAGTGCTGTGCCATTAACGCTAAAGTGTCGCTCGTTTTTTTTTTTTTATCTGTGTTTTAGTGGTGCTTTTCGACCACTAGCGGGGTGGTAAAAAGTTCTGTTTTGCGGTGCTTTAAAAGCACTTTTAAGGCGCTTTGGAAGCACCGCCCATTCAGTGCAATGGGCAGGGGCGTTTTGGGAGCGCTAAGTACAGCGTTCCCAACCCGCCCCAAAGATACTGCTTGCAGGACTTTTCCTAACGTCCCGCAAGTGCACCACCCCAGTGTAAAAGCACATACTGCACAGAATGGGCGGCAGTTTTCAAGTGCTTTTAAGAGCCTATTTCAAGCGCTAAAACACCTGAAAACTGCCTCAGTGTGAAAGGGGTCTTAGTCCCAGCAGTTTCTCATCAAACTCTTCCACTGGGATACCCTATCATTTCAAATACTGCCCCCCCCCCCCCAGTGTCATCTATCGCATTAATTCAGTGAAGGCTGTTTTACAGTTCCACAATCCATTAGGCCTGATTCACACCATACGTGCAGAAAGACTGATGGAAAAACTGCGTAGATTTGACTTGCATAGAATATTTTGGTCACGTTCACACTATGTGTGAGAAATGCATTTCGAACATAGGTCTCTGCAAGGGCTAAAAAACATTGTTCTCTATGGACCCTGTTCACACCATAACACCGCTCTATAATCAGTTTTTTTCCTGCACAGTAATCTACAACATAAATTCTCTTCAAGGGAACAAAGAAAACAATTGTTCTCTATTAGAGTTGAGCGAACCCGGACTGTACAGTTCGGGTCCGTACCGAACTTTGGGGTATCCGGGACCCGGACCCGGACTTTTCAAAAAAAGTCCGGGTTCGGGTCCGGGGTTCTGGTAATTTTAATGAAAAATCTTAAAAGCTTGGGCCTGAAAAAAACTTTTCAGGCCCAGGCCCAGGGCCTATGGGGTTTCAAGCCATGCCTGGGCTTGACATGTCAGGCCCAAGCGAGTTGAGATTATCTCTTGTTAACAAAAGAAACAAGGGAACTTCTCTTAAATACAACATCTAATGACACGTCCTTTTTTTGACTAATATCTCGCCACAATACCACACTTGTCCCAGGTATCTCTTGTTACAAAAAATCGGGAACGTCTCTGGATACAAGCTTTACGTAAAGAGTGTGTATCACACTTGCACTGGTTTTATAAGATACGTTCAGTTTAGATGCGTCAAAAAGGTAGTCAGAAAGACGTGCATACCACACTTAGTCCGGATTACCTAACACCTTGACATTTTGTCGGAAGTGACTTAATTACGCTAT
>BLSH010320755.1:30883-52233 GCA_018402905.1 Glandirana rugosa | reverse complement strand
AGAAAAAGAGAGAGAAGGGCAAAGATGGGGCATAGAAAAAAAAAGGGAAGAGGGATGAGGATAAGGGGGGGGGGGGAGCACAGAGAAATAGGGGCAGAAAGGGGGAAGAAGAGTGAAAAAGAAGGAAAGATGGAGTACAGAAAAAGAGGTGGAAAGAGAAGGGGGATTGTTAGAGAGAAAGGGAAAGGGAGCAAGGAGAAAGGAGAAAGGAAAGAGGGAAAGAGAGGGGCAAGAGAGATAGAGAGGCAGAGAAGGCAGAGAGGGGAGGTGAGAAAGGGTAGAGAGAAAGAAGAAAAGAAAGGCGCACAAAAAAAGAAGGTGAGGAGAAGAGAGAGGGTGTGGGAGAGGAGTGAGATGGGGGAATGGGAGATAAAGCAAAAGGGTAAGAAATGGAGGAGAGTGTAAAGAAATTCACTAATTATCCCCCCCGACTTGACTCCCCTTGGCCCAGTCAGTGTCAGCAAGCAGTCGGGATCTAGAACTGTGAGCAAAAGAGTTTGGGACTTTAGATGAGATATATGTTGGCATACATCTCCATCCCTATTTCAGGTACATAGAAGGAGGTTTGGGACTTTAGATGAGGTGTGTATGATGGGGCTCGTAAAATAACGTAAAATAAATGTGTTTATTGTCTAAAACACACAGCAAAAACATGTGACAATTAGTACATAGAATATAATAAATGCATGGTCAGCATAATACAAACTTGTACATAACAAATTAAAACATGATCCGCCATATAGAGAAAAAAATAGGGCATGGTCCTTGTGTGTAAACATATTGCATCAATGTAAGCCCTACACATTTCATGGCAATAAGGCCACTCTTCAGGGACGGATGCGTAAAAAATAGATCTGCAGAAAGACAAGCATATCACATAAAAAAATTCTATTTATACAACCCAAATAGGGGATGTGGTGGCATTAGGTAGAGAGAATATGAATGTCCATCTCCTAAAATACTTACATGATTGCAGTGTGTGGAGGTATGTGTGCCGGAGTGAGTGGGCTGACATATCTGTCTGCACCGGGAGCTGAGGTGGGGTCCGTGGCACAACGGGAGAACAAAAGGTGTGTTTACCCACGGACAAGCATGTCCATCCATGGGTGCAATAGAGGCTCCAATCTAAAATAGAATAATGAAAAATAGTAGTGAAACCCAAGTGGGCTAGGGATGGGGGAAACTCCCAAACCTATTGAGTGAAGCAAAAGAAGTTGAGACCAGCATGTAAGTATACACACCAAAGGAGTGAATATACAAGAATTGGGAGTGATAGCAAGTAAAGGAAATATGTAAACAAGAAAGATACATAGTAAAACCCAAGTGGGTCAGGAATAGGTGGAAACCCCCCAACTATTGAGTGAAGCAAAAAAGTTGAGGTTGATTGTTAGAGAGAGAAAGGGAGAGGGGGCAAGGATAAAGGAGAAAGGAAAGAGGGAAAGAGAGGGGCAAGAGGTGGAGGAGGCAGAGAAGGGAGATGAGAAAGGGTAGAGAAGGGAAGAGAAAGAGGAAAAGAAAGAAGCACAAAGAAAGAAAGTGAGGAGAAAGAGAGAGAGGGTGTGGGAGAGGAGTGATATGGGGGAATGGGAGATAAAGCGAAAGGGTAAGAAAGGGAGGCACATATAAAAAGGTAGGGAGAGGGGGAAAGAGATGAATGTAAAGAAGGTGTGGAAAGAGAGAGACAGAAAGAGAGATGGAGGAGAGTGTAAAGAAATTCACTAATTATGCCCCCCCACGACTTGTCTCCCCTTGGCCCAGTCAGTGTCAGCAAGCAGTTTGGATCTAGAACTGTGCACTTTATTTCAAAGCTGCCATTCGCATGCCCATACAACCCCTTTTGCAGCACTGTATTGCCATTCAATGCATGCAGGATTTGGACTTTCTACATTTATGAAGGATAGGACAGGAGGTTGAGCAGATACAGCCTCCATCCTCTTCATGCATTCCACAGACACAGCCAGCCACTATATTTTCAGTTTATTCCATTCATGAACTTTGACAGACAGGATAAATCAGTGTTTTTAAAAACTATCCATGAAAATACAGACAGTTGGCAACCCTGGTGCTTGTGACTACCTGCTTTTGTACTGGAAAAGATCTTGTAGGTGTGGTAGTACTGAACTGATAGAGGTTAGTATGTGATTTTACTATATAAAAGGTTAAGGTTAGGTAATGTACACCCTTGAAGTAGTCAACCCACAGAGAAGGCACAGTGTATAGAGACCTGTTTTCAGTTTTAGACCTCTCGGATCTCAGTGAGTGAACCATTCAACAGATAATGTATTCTTAAGTTAGAAGCACCTAATAAAACATTGTTAGTAAACATTTCAGTTATGGAGAGAGTGGAGACAGATTAGAACACATGTCATGTTTTTTTATTTTTTTGCTGTCTCTGCCCCCATTAGGGAGATTCACTCTTTCTTTTGTCCTGTTTAGTGTTAGCACTGAAAGTGAAAGGAAATCCCAAATTTTGAATTGTCACCAGAACAGTAGTGAAAATCTTTAAAAGAGGACACAATTTCTGGTAACCCTAGTGACAACTAGGGATTCTCTCACTTTGAAAGATTTTCCTCTCACTTCCTTTTTTGGCTATGGGACAGAAAGTGAAGGGAAACCTCTCTAATGGGACACAGATGCCAAAAAAAATAATAAAAAATGACAGACGCTATAATACTCCAAATCCAAAATGAATAAAAAAAGTTTAGCTTTTGGTTCTACTTTAAGTGGTTCTACTATAACCTAGATATATGGCAGCAACGCAGCTCTCTTGCACCAGATCACGTACCTAGTACATGATCTGGCACTTCCAGGTAGGGGCCGGTGACCTGGCTCTGCTGTGATTTTACACAGCAGGTGTCAATCAGCGGGTGACGGCCTATAGATTACCACCAGCACCCACTGATCATCTGGAACACGCACAGGTCAGAGTTCTGCCTTGTTTACTATCAGCGGGGAAGTAATAGAAGCAGGGAATGAAATTGATTACTTCCCCTAGTAAAAGCATAACACACCATACACATAAACAATGGCTAGGCACACATTTAACCTTTTGATCGCCCTAGATGTTTAACCCCCCAGTGTCATTAGTTTATTGACTGTATTAGTGGCATTGGTTACCAAAAAATGTCAAATGTGTGAGTTAGTGTCAGAATCTATGTCGCAATATCGCATGCCCACTATAAGTCACTGGTCGCCGCCATTACTAGTAACAAAATAAATAAAATATCACATAGTTTATAGACACTATAACTTTTGCGCAAACCAATCAATATTTGCTTATTGGGATTTATTTTACCAAAAATATGTAGCAGAATACATATTGACCTAAATTTATAAAGAAATTAGATTTTTTACATTTTTTATCGGATATGTTTTATAGCAGAAAGTAAAAAACATTGTTTTTTCTTTCAAAACCATCAGTCCTTTTTTGTTTATAGCACACAAAAAAAATAAAAAATAAAGAGGTGATCAAATAGAACCAAAATAAATCTCTATTTGTGGGAAAAAAGGACATACATTTTATTTTGGTACAGTGTCGCATGACCGTGAAATTGGCAGTTAAAGTAACACAGTGCGGCATCGCAAAAAACAATGACCTAGTCATGAAGCGGGGTAAATCTTCCGGAGGTCAAGTGTTTAAGCATAAACAGGCTATTCTTAGTCAATAGACATATTTACTGTTTATTGAGCTACATAGATGTTTAACTAGGCACTCCTAACCCCACTACTAGGGAATAGCAAGCCTGTCTTGGGTTCAGTGTGATCAGGATTCTGGTAACATCAAAGAAGTTTGGATGTGGATCGTGAATCCCATGTGTCAAAAAAAAAAAAAAAATAGCATGTAGGGCACTGAACTGGGGAGCATGTACCAATGCAAAACAAGAAAATGTTCAATTCCATTTGGCCAGGAGCAGTGATTTTTTTTTTTTTAATGCTTAAGTGGAACCTCCTGATCCCTTAAATAACATGCATGGGCACATGTCTAGGGTGTACAGAAAATGCTACAGCAGCACTGACATTTGTAGAAGAAAAATGTGTTTTAAATTGCTGGCAAATTACTTTTCAATGCCAGCTTCAACAAAAAGCAAGCAAACAAAACAAAAAAATAGAATAGAGACCCCTTCAAGGGTGTGCTACATACTGTATTTTGGGGGATCTTTGGATGGGTTTGTGTGCTGTTTTTTCCCCTGCAAATCATATTTGCTGTAGCACATCCTACAGAGAGAATGAAAGCCTTTGAGTCTGGTATAGAGAGGGTATCTAACACAACAAAACAAAAAAAAAAGTTTGAGGTCCCCAAAGAAATCCATACCAAACCTTTCAGTTCTGGTTCAGATTTAAAAGAACAAAGAGAGTTCAGACATGCACAGAATAGGTGCTGGAGAGGAGCGACGAGGGGACATCCAACCACTTCTTGAACACGTTTCTGATTCCTTCCTGTCTCGCTCTAACTTAACTTATTACTATAGATTAGGTATCTAACCCCTCGACAAGGGAAACTCGATTTCCCCAATCATACGACCAGTTCCCTTATGCCCAGCTGAACTTAAGTCCTCTTCGACTCGGTCCTTGAACCACTTTAAGTTCCTGATGAATACTAGTTTTACCAGTATAGAGCAGGTGGGTGCCCAAGACTATGCCCCAGAGTGATCCCAGTGGGGGTGGCAGAGGTACACGGACACCCATCTGACCTTACCATTATACAGGGCCAGTCAAAGGAAAGTCGAATTAGGGCTAGGGACAGAACTACCAACATACTCGCAGAGAAGGCACTGGATAGTTGCTCTTTCTCTCACCCCCTCCCGTTCTCAATCCCCAGCCCCCCTTTACCACTGTCCATGCTTTTACCCTTCCCGGACCTCCCCCTTTGCCATTTTTTCTTAATATTTCTTACCACAACTTTTATGTTCGCATAGTATTTTACTACTGAAGACCGCCAGGTAGTTCATAAACATTTGCTTGATACCCAGTGATTTGAAATACCATGTATGAACTATATGCTACCTTTGTACTATTCAACATTTGTGGCCTGTCTGTTGTAACATTTGCTACAAAATTTCAATAAAAATATATAAAAAAAAAAAAAAGAACAAAGAGAACGTAAAAATGCATGAGGTCACACGAGAGATCCAATCAAGACCCTTAATCTGAGAATACAGCCTGGCTGGCCACCCTTTCTGTACCATATCAGGCCACATGCCCTCAACATGATGGAGTGTCCTGATGGAGGACCTCTTTATCACAGCTTTGAAGCTAACACACTGAGTAGGAGATGCACTGGTCATGCTGTTCTTGGGCAGAAAAGCAGGAGGAGTAGGAGAACAGCCGCTTAAGGGACACAAATGGTCTGTGTGATTGGTGTGAGCCAAGAAAACTGTGAGAAGGAAGAGGGATCACTGAGCTGCAGGAGTGTGTGAGGACACTGTTGGACTGTGAGACTTGACGCTGGAGCAGCCGGAGGTCTGGTAGTAGCTGTACTGTTGAATACTGAGTGCTGAGGACACTGTGCATACTGAGAGTGCGGTGAGTATGGAAAAATTGTTACTGGGGCATTGTGAGAAAAAGGGTAATGTGAGTACTGAGACACTGTTACTGAGGTATTGGGAGTACTGAGGACATGAGGGCCATGTGATCAGTGAACCGGAGCAGGAGGAGAGAAAGCCAGGTGCCTTGTGATCAGTAAATGGGAGTAGAAATAGAGGGCACAGAGGACATGTGAAGCATGGGGAGAGGTCATGGAGGGCTGTGCAATCAGTACAAAGGATCAAGAGGAGATGAGGTAGAGGGCAGCATGTGTAAGGAGTGAAAGAGGAGTGTACTAAAGGACTGAGTGATCAGTTGAGCTGGAGGAAAAGACGCCAGGGGCCAAGTGACCATAGAGCAGGATCAGGAGGAACGGACACTGGGGGCTGAGTGATCAGTGAGCAGTATCAGGAGGAGAGGATGCTGGGGTCTGAAAGAGTGAGAGCAGGAGGAGAGGATGCCAAAGGCTGAGTGCTCAAAGAGTGGGGGCTGGAGGAGAGGACACTGAGGGCTATGTGATCAGTGAGCTGAAGCAGCAGGAAAGGACACCAGGGTCCATTTGATCACTGAACAAGAGCAGGAGGTGAGGATGTTGGGGGCTGTGTGACCAGCTGGCAGGAGGAGAAGACTCCAAATACCATATGGGGGCAGGAGGTCAGGAAGCAGAGGGCAGAGTGATTAGTGAGTGGGGGATTGTGTGATCAGTGAGTGGGGGTAAGAGGGGACCTTGCAAACAGTGAGCAGGATCAGGAAGTAAGGACACTGGAGGCCTTGTGACCGGTGAGCAGGAGATCCCAAACAGTAGGGATAACGAGTGCACAAATAGAAACCAGTTAGGAAGATAGAATAACAGTAAAGCATATAAACATATTTTCTATTCCTTTGTCCATAATCCCTATTTAGCTATCCGGTAACATATCCAATGGCTGTGGTGATGCAACTTGCACATCCTGCACCATGTATACGTTCATTGAACAACCATTCATGGGAGAATACTGCTGCACAAAATGTGAGCAAGTTTTTCCCTTGGAAACTCAGTTCCTGAATCTAAGGAAGGAACTGGCAACATTGCACCAGCAACCTTAACAGGAGTTTGGACCATACCTGTCAGGTGCTGGTAGGGGGCAGTATAGAGGAGGGTGGAGATATGGAGGTCGAGGCATCAAGGTAGATGGGTAACAGTTAAACAGGGCAGGGGGGAAGCAATAGAGAGGCCAGTCCTGGGCTGACACATCGCTATAAATATACCCGTTTGCATGATTTTGGGGATATCAGTTAAGGAGTGGCATTGCTGGAACAGAGCAACTCCCCTAGCTGACAGGGGAACATCTCCTTCAGTCAGGATGGGGGCAAGATTACATGAAAGGATAGGCAGATACTGGTAGTAGGAAGATAACATTCCATTTTCACATCGCACACATTCCTTGCTGCAGGAACCACCAGCTGGATACTGGAGCACAAGAAAGAATGTAAACATTTGCCAGCACACCAATTATCTTCAATTGTGTCCAGCCAGTTTTTATTGAAGAAAGATCACATCACAAAAAGTGTATTGCAATGTTTCGGAGCCACGCAGGACCCCTTCGTCTGGCATGTAATAAGTGCATACAGTTGTGCAGGGCATTTAAATAAACATCCACCAATCAGGGGCAGAGAACAAGAGACCCCTCCCACCACCTGACCATGTGATTTAGTCTACACTATTTAAGCTGCTTTGTGTCACTTATTTGTTAGCCATGATTAAGGCTTGGTGGCTGAATCGTGTTGGCTTTTTGTTACTGTTGTTCACCTGCATTAATATAATGATGTTTTACCCAACTTCCATGGCACCAGCCTTTCTCCCTTTTTTGCACAGATTGTACATGGAGGTTTTCAGAGACTTCCCAGGCTTAGTGCTGTGTTCTTAAGGCTGACCAGGCATTACACAGGAGGTAGTAGCTCGGATGCAACTGTTCTAGCTCCCTCCCACCACCTACCATCATATGACATCATGAGTCCTACTAAAATTAAATAAACAGTTGTCATATCTACATAAGACAAATGCTGCTAATGCGGGTCAGTAAATCTGCTGTGGTTGGGGGACCATGGAGATATAACAGTGGCATAACATTTTAACCTTTAGCAACTTTTATAAGAAGTATCTACAAATCGATCAGGTGCATCTGCCAGATGTGCCTGATCAGGGAAATACACAGAGTACTGGAAGCATTTTGGGTCACCTAGCAACCACGCATGAGCAATGCTGCCAACCGTATCCTGGTAATAAAAGATGCCAGACGATGGAGGCCGTCTACACCATCACTTATAAGAAGGATACATAGGGTAATCTGTCACAAGGACCGAGATCACCAAACAAAATGGTTTACCGGGTGCTCAGCTTTGGCAAATCACAGATCTGATGAACAGACTGTTGAGTGGGGCCAGGCTGTATTAAAGAAAAGGACCTTCAAGGCAATATTCTGAGAAATACTGCCTGTTCCTCAAGCACAGGGAGCTTATGGAACTTAATAAGTGCCTCAGAAACTTGTGCAAGAAGGAGGGTTTTGGGTTCATGGAGAACTAGGCTGATTTTTTTGTTGGCTATCCATTCTATAGCAGGGACGGGCTGCACCTACATGGGGTGGGCACAGCTCTGCTGGGAAAGAAGTTATCCAAAATGTTGTAGGAACTTTTTAAACTAGGTGGTGGTGGGTGGGGGGGTCAGAGGAAGCTATAGCTAACAGTGAGTGAAAGCCAGAGGGTGTTACAGGGAGCAACTAAAACCAAGGCGCGCATGTTGACAAAATTCTATTGCAGCATCAGATTAAACAAGGAAAGAAATTATACACCCTAGTACAAAATGCAAAGGCTTGTTCACAAATGGTAGAAGTTTGGTAAATAAAATGGAAGAACTGGAACTACTGATACATGAGGAGGATTTTAACTTCAGGGGAATATCATAAACCTGGTTTGACAGCTCACATGACTGATTTGCACCTGTCCAGGGGTACTCCCTGTATGGGAGGGACAGGGAAGGTAGAAGAAGGGGATGGGGAGGGGTTAGCCCATATGTCAAAAATGATCTGTTAGGGGTGTGTGGCCTGGCACCGAAGGCAAAGGACTCATAGGGACAGAGCTCCGGAGCTACCCAGCACAATCCAAAGCAATCTTGCTGTTGCAGAGCAAAAATCGAGGTAAAAGCTCCGCAGCCATTACCCCTCCACATCCTGCTGCGTACTACTATGATTATTAGCCTAATCTGAGCCGTAGGTTAAAACTTTTAAGGCTGCCACAGTACTGGGCCTACTCCTAGCCTTCAGCGGCTGCCCTTAGTATCTGAAACCCCCAGTCACCATCCGGACACTAACTCACCCACCTCCCTCCCCTACTACATCATCAGAGCCACAAAATCCACTCTAACGGCCCGCGGACCCAATACTCGGCCGCAGCACAGGCATGCGAGTCGCAGGCTCAATCGCAACCTACCTAAAACAGTTTAATGGATTAAAAAAACAAAACAGTAAAGTTAGCCCAATTTTTTTCATAATGTGAAAGATGATGTTACGCCGAGTAAGTAGATACCCAACATGTCACATTTTAAAATTGCACAAACTTGTGGAATGGCGCCGAACTTTGGTACTTAAAAATCTCCATAGGCGATGCTTTAAAAATTTTTACAGGTTAGATGTTTTGAGTTACAGAGGAGGTCTTGGGCTAGAATTATTGCTCTCACTCTAACGCATGCGGCAATACCTCACATGTGTGGTTTGGATGCCGTTTACATATTTACGTATGCGTTCGCTTCTGTGCGCGAGCTCGCGGGGACGGGGCGCTTTAAATTTTTTTTTTTTTTATTTCTTATTTTACTTTTTTTTTATTTTTACACTTTCACTCAAATTTTTTTTTTTGATCACTTTTATTCCTATTACAAGGAATGTAAACATCCCTTATAATGGGAAAAGTGTGTGACAGATCCTCTTTATGGTCTATAAGACCCTACATCTTTCCTTTAGACTGGAAAGGCTGAGATACAAAAAAAAATGAATGATCTCGGCCTTTCCTTCTCCTTTAACTGGCATTGTTTACTTTGGAAGCCCGGACGTGACGTCATGACGTGCGCCCGGGCCCCCGAGAGCCATAGAGATGACCGAGGGACATCTGTCCCTCGGAAATCTCTGGTATCTCATTCCGGCGGCAGGCAATTCCTTCTCCCGGTCACCGATCGCTCAGGTGAGTCGGGAGAAGCACCGGAGGGTGGGACGTCCCCTCCCATCGCCTGTAAGAATGATAAAGCGGCTGAACTGAGGCTATGATCATTCTTACGGTGATGGGAATCGCCTGCTCTAAAAAACAATACCTCATTGAGATATCATCAGTGAAATCCCAGGACGTCCATGGACATCCGAAGGATCTGAACTGGTTAAAGTGAAGCTGGCAGACCTTGAGGAGCGCTCAAGACGCAACAATGTCAAACTGTGCGGAGTCCCTGAAATGATCCCCCCACAAAGCCTCCAAAACGATGCCCACGACCTAATCTCTTAATTCCCGTCCTTTCTCCAGTTGAAATGACCATAGACCGCATTCACCGCATACCCAAACCGAAAAACTTGGCTGACTCAATCTCCAGAGATGTGCTGATGAAAATTAATTTCTTTCCAGTGAAAGAACAACTACTCCTAAAAGCAAGACAATGCAACAACCTACCAGCTCCCTTCAACCAAATATAAATCTATGCCGACCTGTTGCAATACACATTACAAATGAATAGGCAACTTAAGACAGTCACCAAAGCACTGAACAACCACAAAATAGCTTACAAATGGCGCTATCCTGCTACTCTGCTAATCAATCAAAATGGTGCAACACACACGTTAAACCACCTACCTGAAGGCCTGAAACTGCTCCATGCCTGGAACATTCTACCTGATCCTCCACAAGAAGCATACAAACACCCTCCTTCCAACAGACAACACCTAGGAGACAACATCCACACCAAACAGTATAGGCCTAATTACTAACAATGCCTCACGGGACTAAATTACCTCACCATCACATCCGGTCTACTCTTTGAGCACAGAGCTCAGCTCCGATATTTCTGTTTTCAAACTCTTCCCCCGAAAGTTTAGCAGCTATACTTAACACAAGCTGCTTGTTACTAGCCAATACCTATTTTATTTATTCTTGACGATTTTCAAGTTGAATGCATTTTCCTTTTATTTCTTTTGTTTTTCATGTTTGCTGCTTTTCATGTTTTGGGTCGACAATTCATTTTTCCTATAATTGACCTGACCTAATTTCAACACATAGCCTATATTGCAGGATAAATCTACTGCCCACCCATCAAGGATACACCACGGCTTCCAGCAGATCCAGCATGATCCACCAACAGGACATCGCCAAAGTCTTCATACACCCCGGTCAAGCCAGCGAACAGTAAGTGCTAACACCACATCCTCACAGGTACCCACACAATGGCTTTCACGGTCCTATCCTTAAATGCCCGAGGCCTGAACCACCCAGCAAAAAGGGCATCCCTCTGGAAAACTGCACTGCAACTCAGAGGAGACATCATATGCGTGCAGGAGACACACTTTATGACAAGCAACCTCCCCCAGTGTAAACACAAGTTATACCCCCATGTGTTCCTGGCCAACTTCTCCAAAAACCAAAGAAGACTAATTGCAGTCAGAGACTCTCTATCCTTCCAGCTGCACCAAAGCGTCATAGACCCTAATGGCCGATATATAATCCTTATCTGCACCATTAACTCAAACAATTATACCCTGGCATCTATCTATGCTCCAAACCAAAGACAGATCTCATTCCACAACAAGATACTGAGAAAAATAAAATAGGTCCAACAAGATCACCTGCTCATATGTGGAGACTTCAACCCAGTTCCAGACTGATCACTCGATTCTACATTCAAACCCAAGAGAACTTCGCCATTGCTGAACCCGCTTTTAAACGCCCATGACTAGAGTTGAGCGAACCCAAACTGTGTGTCAGGGACACTACTTTAATCGTGTTCCGTTAGTTCAGTTGGAAACATTTTGGCATATTTAAATACTGCTTTTACATTGCAGTTAGACAAATTAAAAATTTTGTTTTTCTTTTCTCTTTTTTTCTCTAAAATATTACATTTGCGGCCAGTGGGTCATTTCTTGTGCAAAATTAAAAAGTGCGTATACATTGCTGGTTTTAAAAAAAAAAAATCTAAATACTACATTTGCGGCCAGCGGTGCATTTCTTGCACAAAAATAAAAAGTGCGTCTACATTGCTGGCTTTAAAAAAAAAATATTCTAAATACTACATTTGCGGCCAGCGGCGCATTTCTTGCACAAAAATAAAAAGTGCGTCTACATTGTTGGTTTAATTAAAAAAAAATATTCTAACTACTACATTTGCGGCCAGCGGTGCATTTCTTGCACAAAAATAAAAAGTGCATCTACATTGCTGGTTTAAAAAAAAAGAATAATAAATAGTGCTACATAGTACATTTGCACCTTGCTGTGCATTTCTTGCACAAAATTAAAAAGTGCGTCAACATTGCTGGTTTAAAAAAAAAGAATAATAAATAGTGCTACATAGTATATTTGCACCTTGCTGTGCATTTCTTGCACAAAATTAAAAAGTGCTTAGACATTGCTGGTTTAAAAAAAAGAATAATAAATAGTGCTACATAGTACATTTGCACCTTGCTGTGCATTTCTTGCACAAGATTAAAAAGTGCGTTTACATTGCCGGTTTAAAAAAAATATAAATATGTGCTAAATAGTAAATTTGCGTCCAGAATAAGGAGAGCGACAAATAAGGGATGTGGTCGTGGTGCTGCTGGTGTTGGTGGTATTGGTGAAGCTCCTGTTGCAAAGAGAGGACGTGGTCAATCTGTGCCAGCTACAAACACAAGTGAAACACCTTCCTCAGGTGCTGCATTGAGTGCACCGATGCCCAACCACTTCTGTTGCAGGATGAGGACATGGAAACACCAGCGCAGCACATTTCTGATGATGATGAAACACAGGTGCCAACTGCTGCAGCTTGCCTCAGTGTGCAGACTGACAAGGAGGGCAGTGGTGAAGAGTGGGTGTTAGATTATGTGGAGGATGATGAAGTCCTAGACCCCACATGGAATGAAGGTCATGCGAGTGATGTGTGCAGTTTGGAGGAAGAGGTGGTGGTAGAGGCACCAGCACAGCAAAAGAGGAAGCAGGTTGCAAAAGCGGAGCGACTGCCCCCTAGACAGTACACCTGCTACTACCCACCGCACCCAGGGACATAGCACACCAAAGGCAGCTCAAAGGAGTTCCCTGGCGTGGCAGTTCTTCAGACAATGTGCTGATGGCAAGACACGAGTGGTTTGCACGCTGTGCAATCAGAGCCTGAAGCGGGGCATAAATGTTCTAAACCTGAGCACAACCTGCATGACCAGGCATCTACATGCAAAGCACGAGCTGCAGTGGAATAAGCACCTCAAAATCCAAGAAAGGTCTCGGGCTCCTCCAGCTTCCTCTTCTGCTGCTGCCTCGGCCTCTTCCTCCACTTCTACAGTGCCAATGTCACCTGCCACCCAGCAAACAGATGATGTGACAGCAACGCCACCATGTCCGCCACTGTCTCCAAGCATTTCAACACAGTCCCATGGAAGCTTACAGCTGTCCATCTCCCAAACACTGGAGAGAAAGAGGAAGTACCCCCCTACCCACTCGTGATCCCTAGCCCTGAATGCCAGCATTTCAAAATCCATGGCCTTTGAAATGCTGGCATTCAGTCTGGTGGACATGGACAGTTTTAAAAACCTGATGGCAGTGGTTGTCCCACAGTACATGGTTCCCAGCCGCCACTATTTATCCAGACGAGCCATCCCTTCCCTGCACAAACAAGTTGGGGACAAGATCAAGTGTGCACTGCGAAACGCCATCTGTGGCAAGGTCCACATAACCACTGATACATGGACCAGTAAGCACGGGCAGGGACGCTATATCTCGCTAACTGCACACTGGGCAAATGTAGTGGCGGGTGGGCCTGAGGCAGATAGCAGTTTGGCGCATGTCCTTCCACCACCGAGGATTGCAGGGCATTTCTCTTTGCCTCCTGTTTCCTACTATTCCTACTCTGGGGGAAAAACGACAGCAGGCTATTTTAAAACTGATATGTTTGGGGGATAAACCCCACACTGCGCAGGAGCTGTGGACGGGCATTGAACAACAGACCGATGAGTGGTTGTTGCCACTGAGCCTCAAGCCCGGCCTGGTGGTGTGTGATAATGGGCGAAATCTTGTAGCAGCTCTGGGCCTAGCCGGTTTGACGCACATCCCTTGCTTGGCGCATGTGCTGAATTTGGTGGTGCAGAAATTTCTAAAAAACTACCCGGATATGTCAGAGCTGCTGCAGAAAGTGCGGGCCGTCCGTGCGCGCTTTCGGCATTCTCACCCTGCTGCTGCTCGCCTGTCTGCTCTGCAGCAGAACTTCAGCCTTCCCGCTCACCGCCTCATATGCGACATGCCCACAAGGTAGAACTCCACCTTGCACATGCTGGAGAGACTGTGCGAGCAGCAGCAGGCAATAGTGGAGTTTCAGCTGCAGCACACACGGGTTAGTCGCTCTGCGGAACAGCACCACTTCACCACCGAGTGGGCCTTCATGCGAGACCTGTGTACCATATTGCGGTGTTTCAAATACTCCAACAACATGGCCAGTGCCGATGATGCTGTTCTCAGCATTACTATCCCACTTCTATGTCTCCTTGAAAAAACATTTCGGGCGATGATGGAAGAGGATCTGGCACAGGAAGAAGAGGAGGAGGAAGAGGGGTCATTTCCACTGTTATCAGGCCACTCATTCACAAGTGGCTCGGAGGGTGGGTTCCTGCTCCAGCATAGGCCCGGTAAAAACATTTTCAAGCCAGGGCACAGTTCTGGGGAATGAGGATGATGATGAGGAGAAGGAGGAGGAACCGTGTTCACAGCAGGGTGGCACCCAAGGCAGCTCGTGGGCATCACTGGAGCGTGGCTGGGGGGATACGGAGGACACAGATGATACACCTCCCACAGAGGACAGCTTGTTTTTGCCTCTGGGCAGCCTGGCAAACATGAGCGACTACATGCTGCAGTGCCTGCTTAACGACAGCCGAGTTGCCCACATTGTAACTTGTGCTAATTACTGGGTGGCCAGCCTGCTGGATCCCTGTTACAAGGACAACGTGCCATCCTTAATTCCCTCACTGGAGTGTGATCGGAAGATGCGCGACTACAAGCACACGCTGGTAAAGTCGCTGCTGAGGGCATTCCCAAATGACACCGGGGGCTCAGTGAAAGCACAAGGCCTAAGGCAGAGGAGGAGGAAGAGGTCGCCAACGCAGCTGTGGCACCGCCAGCACCTTAGAAGGCAGGGTTAGCATGGCCGAAATGTGGAAAAGCTTTGTCAGCAGCACGCCACAACAAACAGCACCACCAGCTGATAGACAACGTCTTAGCAGGAGGCAGCATTTCAGCAACATGGTGGAACAGTATATGCGCACACGCCTACACGTACTGACTGATGGGTCTACCCCTTTCAACTTCTGGGTCTCCAAATTGGGCACATGGCCTGAGCTTGCCCTTTATGCCTTGGAGGTGCTGGCCTGCCCTGCAGCCAGTGTATATTCTGAACATGTGTTTAGCACGGCATGGGGTTGTTATCACAGAAAAGCGCAGCCGCCTGTCCACAGCCAACATGGACAAGCTAACATTTATTAAAATGAACCAGGCATGGATCCCACAAGACTTTTCTGTACCTTGTGCAGAATAGACATTTATACCGGCCTTACACAGCCATTGGTATACTTAAGTGAACTTATTATTTTTTTTTTTTTTTATAGAACATAAGTCTTTATTGGAATTTGTAACAGGAGAAACATGAAAAATAAACCATGGTACATTTTATATGGAAAAAGTGAACCCGTGCTAGAACATCTCTGGGTTTGTCTGCAGATAGTGATCTTTTTTTTTTTTTAATATGTCTCAATATTTTGGGGGCTATCCCAATAAAAAAAAACAAACAAATAAACAAAAAACAGTGTTGGCTACCTCCTCCTCCACCGCCACTTCCACCTACACCGCCACGGTCAGCACCTCCTCAACCTCCTACTCCACATCCACATCCTGCTCCATTTTTTAAGTTTTTTTTGTGATTTTAAGTTATTTCCTTATCCACATTTGTTTGCAGGGCACTTGTCCTACTTTTACCCCCATTTTGCTTCCTTTTGCAGCCCTCTATCCCTTTCCAGGACTTTTTTAGAGCCATTTTAGTGCCCAAAAGTTTGGATCACCATTGACTTCAATGGGGTTCAGGGTCAAGTTCGGATCAAGCTGGGGCCGAACTCGAACTTTTTCACGAAGTTCGGCCGAACCCGCCGAACCCGAACATCCAGGTGTCCGCTCAACTCTACCCATGACCTTTATGACGCGTGACGCTGTGGTCATGCAGAGGAAAGAGACTTCACATACCTGTCTCCAAGACACAACTCTCATTCGAGAATTGATTTGTTCTTATTAGACAAATGGTTAATACAAAATGTGATCCACACAGCCACCTGGTCCGACTACGCGCCGATAAGCATTACACTACTAGGCAAAAAGACGCAACCCAATTCGAACATGTGGCACACCAACAACTATCTACTACAAAATCCTTCATACGCAAAAACCATATAAGGCCATCTAGAAGAATATTTTCTTAACAACACATGCTCAGTGGCGAACCCGATGGCGGTGTGGTGTGCTCATTAAGCATATATAAGAGGAGTTTTTATTCAACTAGGCTCTAAAGTGAAAAACGAGATGAAATTAACACTCTAGACAACCTAAACAAAAAAAACGCCCACCCCGAAACTAACAACCAAACTTTATGACCTTCACCAGGAATTGCGCTCCCTGCTACTTCAATACCATGAAAAATCCCTACGTAAATTAAAAGCCACTAACTACACATTGGGAAACAAAGCGGGGAAAGCAATGGCCAGACAAATCAAAGGCAGGCGCATACAATCAAAAATCCAATACCTCATCCACCCAGAATCCAATAAACGGCTGGTCAATCCCCAAGACATAGCGGATGCCTTTAGCATCTACTATAGCAATCTTTACAACATAAAAGATGACACATCAACCCACCATCCCTCTACTGAGGAGATTGAGTCCTTTCTGGCACACATTTGACACTATACACATCACCATCGGCCAAAGTATTTACCTCAGATAGCGTATCTAAACCATTTAGTATCACTAACGGAACGAGACAGGGATGCCCCCTCTCCCCCCTGATCTTCAATCTAGTAATGGAGCCCCTTGCGGAACATATAAGAGCAAACCAACAGATATCAGGTCATAGAGTCGCCACCCAAGAACACAAAATTAGCCTGTTCGCGGATGACAAGATCCTCAATCTAACGAACCCTAACTCCTCAATAGCCGCGGTACAGGCCTCCCTTAACTGGTTCAGTAGAGTATCCTACTATAAAGTGAACAAAACCAAATCCTCCTTTCTGGGACTAGGCATTGATAGCATACAAACAAATTTAGTACAGCAAACATACCGCTATTCATGGGCAGAAAACAGCATTCCTTACTTAGGAATCCAACTAACAAAATCCACTAAGAACTTATTCCAGGTTAATTTTATCCCCTATCATTATAAACTTCAAGTTGACCTCCACAACCTAGCAAAATTTGAATTCTCATGGGTAGGCATACTGGCAGTATTTAAAATGATGCACCTCCCCCAACTCCTATACCTCTTCAGGACCATCCCAATACCTATCCCCCTAAAATACTTTAAGTCATTGCAATCTATCCTGTCCTCATTTGTGTGGCAGGGGAAAAGACCCCAATCTGCTCATGCCAAGCTAATCAAACATCGTGCGGCGGGAGGAATGGGTTATATAGACTTTACCGACTATCATACAGCAACTATCCTCTCCCAAATGAAGGAATGGTTCTTACCCTCCCCCGACACATACTGGGGCACTATAGAAGCACAGTTCACCTTGTTGAAAGCACTAAAAACTTGGCTACTAAGCACACATCTAAGGTCCGCTATCCCTTCTTTTATATCCCCTCCCATGTTGGCAGCCTTAAAAACCTGGAGATCCCTAACAGGGTAAGCCTCCAAATGCCACAACCCCCACAAAATAAAAATCCCATTAACATCCCTGGAGAATATCATGGATAAGGTATCTTTCACTAAGTGGAGCAACATGGATATCCAATTCATAGAGGACCTATTCACCTCTGATCTGCCGAAATCCTTCCAACAACTCACATCAGAATACTCACTCTCACCCAAAGACCACTACCTGTATCTACACACTATGCATTGCCTTTCAAAAATCTCCAAATGGAGGTCACTCTTGTCTCCCCCATCACCAAACAAAAAAGGAATATCTCAGTTTTATGGAATGCTTCAGCAAAAACAACCTTCACGAAGAATGATGTCATACTCAAATGGGAAACAGATCTAGGTAAGAACTACAAAATAGAGCAGTGGTCTCAAGCATGTAAAACTACATACAACACGACGAGAAGCACTAAACTTTGGGAATTATCCCAAAAAATCCTTCTTAGATGGTATATGACACCAGACAAAATTTCACGCTTCAAAGGTAAACCCTCAGGGCACTACTGGCACGACTGTGGCCAAAGAGGAGATATACTCCACATATTCTGGAACTGCCCCAAACTAGCCCAATACTGGCAAGCGCTAGAAACTATGATAACCAAAATCTCAGGAACACACATCTCACTCTCCCCTGGCCTAGCACTACTAAACCTTGAAACACTACCCCATGGTACCAGATACCCAATACTACAACTCTTGCTAGCAGCTAGACTCACAATTGCCAGACACTGGCAAGACCCTAGTCCCCCAAACATATCGGAGACCATAGAACTGACAAACACCTACCACACATATGAACTATTACTGGCAGCAGTAAATGGGAAACTCCAAGAAATATCAAACAGATGGGCTACATGGAAGTCTATAAATCTCGAACCATAATAGGCAATCCTGGTAGCTACTTGCTCTGTACTGCCACCCTTGACAAATTTGGCAGCTCTCCCTTCTACAGGACACAGCAAGCTACCGTAAGGGGTGTCTAGGGAAGGGGGTCTAGCCAACGATAAATACAACTAGGACCTGATGTTGTAGCCCAATACCTGTGACTTCCATAAGCTGGATCTTCGGGTCCACTGACCCAATAAGGGCACAGTAGCTCCTCCCCAGGTCAGGAGATAGGTACTCCACCTTCTCCCTACTCTCAATACAAGAGCCACATTGAAGAGTTATTGTTATGTCTAACTTTATGATATAGCACAACCTGCAATGCATAGTTACTACTAATGGCTATCCTACTAACCTCAACAACATTTTCTGCAAAACAACGTAAGGTTAATGGAGGTGCTCCCCTCCTGCCACAATGTGTTCCCACTTGGGGAGGTGGGGGGGGCAGAGGGACACCACACACCACTCATCTAATAAAAGCTGTTAATTCAGTTTGACCTTCTGTAAGCTGCACACCCCATAAGGTCAATAATGGTGTATTATATATGTCGACCCTATGTATTACCCTTTTGTATTATCTCTATATAGGATACACCTTATCAAATAAGTTAATGTAACCTCCTGCTGTTAATATGCTTTTGTAAAAACTCAATAAAAACTATTGAAGAAAAAAAAAAAGATCTGTTCACAAATCTGAGGGATGCCATTGCTAGTTGGGCAATTCTAAACGCAAAAACACTGCAGACAAGATAGAGGGCTTTAAGGACATATTAAATGATCATATTAACCAGTGCATTCCAATGTGAAACAAATATAAAAGAACTTAAGTTAAACTAGGATAATAAAATTCTAGCATAAAAATACATATTAACAAGAAAAAAACTGTCCTTTAAAAAAATATAAGGCAGAGGGTTCACCATCGGCATTTCAACACTACAAAGAATGCCTAAAGAAATGTAAGAGTGCAATCAGTGCAGTTAAAATAAACCCAGAGAGACATATAGTGGAGGACAGTAAAGGAAAATGTTTTAACTATGTTAATAGCAAAAAGGCAAGGTCAGAGCATATTGACCTCATAAAGTAAGCTGGTTATAAATGACAAGGAGAAGGCAACTGTATTTAAATACATTCTTTTCCTCATTTAAAAAAAAAAGAAAAGGAAGGGTATAATAAACATGACTGCATCAATAGTAACACAGAGCTTTCAAATAACTTAGCCGTGGTATGGCCAGGCTGATGTTCCTAATCTTTAAGGACAGCTTAATGACTGGAATGATGCCAGCTGACTGGCAAAAAGGCAATGTAGTATCATTAATTAAAAAAAAGGCTAAGATATATACCAGGAAACTACAGACCGGTTAGTCTAACATCAATAGTATCTAAACGATTGGAGGTGACAATAGAGACCATATCCAAGAATTTGTGGACAAAAATAATATCATCAGTAGTAACCAGCATGAAAGATTCTTCTTGACAGACCAACCTGTTAACATTCTATGAGGAGGTGAGCTGTAATCTGGAAAAGGGTATATCTGGATTTTGCCAAAGCATTTGATACAGTTCCCCATAATCACTTAATTTACAAATTGAGGTCTGTTGACATGGATGATAGTGCATGTACCTGGATAGAAAATTGGTTACAGGAGTGTGTCCATAAGGTGGTGATAAATAACATATTTTCTGAATGGTCTAGAGCTGTAAGTGGGGTACGCCAAGGCCCAGTCCTGGGACCAATTCTGTTTAATTTGTTCTTAAATGATATAGAGTTATAAACAGTTCGAGCTGAGTGTTTGCTGATGATACAAAGCTGAGCAAAACAACATGACAAAAAAGGTTCAATATTAAAAAATGTAAAGTAATGAATTTGGAGCCTAGAAATATGAATGCGAGCTACTCGCTAGTGGGAGAACCTCTGAGGGAATCAAGGATGGAAAAGGATCTGGGGGTCCTAGTATATCTCAGGCTCTGCAATAGAATGCAATGACAAGCTGCAGCATGCAAAGCTAGCAGACTGTAAGCATGCATTCAAATTGGTATTTACTTAAGAGCTAATGCTATAATTCTACTACTTTACAAAACTCTGGTTTGGCCATATTAAGAGTATGCTGTCCAGTTCTGGTCAGTCCTCATGAAGTATGTGCTGGAATTGGAGAAAGTCGAGAGAAGGGCCACAAAGTTAGAATAATTAAACATTTTGCCTGGAGAAGAGGCATTCAAGAGGAAAAATGATCACAATTTAAAAATATCTATGTAGCACATCCCACATAGGAGCTGCAGATGAACAGGGATCCTCCACTCCTGCACAACCAGGCACACCAAATCTTCACAGGTACACAGGGTCAAAAAACAGTCCATAACTTTGTTTTGGTTGTTTATTAGGGGGTTCACAACTTGAATAGAGATGGGAGGTTATGGGATGTCCACTTGACATCAGCAAACTTCAGGGACAGCTTTCTATATACAGTTACCGTATATACTCGAGTATAAGCCGAGTTTTTCAGCACATTTTTTGTGCTGAAAAAGACCCCCCTCGGCTTATACTCGAGTCAGTGTCTGTGGGTGATCGGTAGATTCACATTAAATAGAGCTGTGCTGCTTCTAAGAGCCGTTCTGTGCTGTGTAAGTGTGATTAAACACATTGGAATGCAAAGAATGCTGAGAGAGGTGTCAGATTCTCAGTCGTGTTTTTTACACGACTTTTTGAGCCGAATATGAGCTCATATATGCCATTGACATATATCTTTCGACAGGGACTTCAAACGACTACAGTTCACCTGTAGGGTATTGGAGGGTAGAGATAAGTTCA
>BLSH010320742.1:48354-58696 GCA_018402905.1 Glandirana rugosa | reverse complement strand
AAGTCGACCTGACCCAGAGGTCCCAGAAGCAAGAAAGGAGGTATTAACGGGGGCAGATAGCCCTGACCTCGAGAAAGAGAATCAAGACAAGGGGGTATTAACGGAGGTAGACAACCTTGACCCGGAAAATGAACTGCTACCTGAACTTTGGACAATGGCCCTTAATCCCCCTGATCCTACCCCCATTTCTAGTGATTTTATTGACTTTTCTCATGTGTATTAGTACAGAGGTGGTTATTACCCAAGAGCGGTAAAACTCCCAGTCTCACAACACTCTGGTATAACACACCATATATATATATATATGTATCCACCTTTACTTTTGATTACTGCCATATAGTTCACTGTCCTATAGTATTTTGTCAGTGTAAATTTTTATACTCATAGGGGTACATATATATAGATGTTCAAAGAGGGGTTCAAGGTGAACTCAAAGCCAGAGATCAAGTAACAGCTGGATTTGAACTCCTTATCCCCATAATAACTCAAGTATAGACAACCCATGGGATCAGTATTTTGGGTGGCTCCCCGGGTGGATTTTACAATCATTGGGGGATATTTACTGGATATGTGGTGATATGAAAATCAGAACTAAGCTAGACACTCCCTGGAAGGGAGAATATGCACTGGCCAAAGTTATTATGCCTTTGCACATCCTTTCTGAAGAGGAGTCAGAATTAAGTCCAGGCCCCCTCTCCAGGAGGAAAAGAGGAGCCCCTGCAGGTAGCTTTGACCCACATGTATATATATATAGATGCTATTGGGGTACCAAGAGGGGTCCCAAATGAGTTCAAAGCCAGAGACCAAGTTGCAGCAGGCTTTGAATCTCTGTTCCCTCTTGTAACCATAAACAAGAGTGTAGACTGGATTAACTACATCTATTATAATCAACAGAGGTTTGTTAATTACACTAGGGATGCTTTAAAGGGAATAGCAGAACAGTTAGAAGCCACCCCCCAGATGACATTTCAGGATAGAATGGCCCTAGACATGATCCTTGCTGAGAAAGGGGGAACATGTAAATTCATTGACATAGTAGAAGGCTGTTGCACATACATTCCAGATAACACTGGGCCAAATGGGAAAGTCACACTAGCTATAAAGAAACTAGAAGACCTGTCAATAGAACTCAAGAAGAATTCGGGCATAGACAATCCTTGGGATCAATACTTTGGGTGGTTCACTAGCTGGAAGCAGGCCCTTATTCAGCTAGGTCTTATCATATTAATCATACTCATAGTTATGGGTATAGTTGTATGCTGTGTTATTCCATGTTTTAGGAAACTGCTTAGTAAAGGAGTTGACAATCTCTCTATGTATTTCTCCCTACTTCCTAACCGGACAACCCTCTCAGATTCCGGCCAATACACTGAGTACATTAAAAGACATAGACAAAAGGAGAAGAATCTTATTATTTAAAGAAGGATGGACATGGTCCTCTCTTTGCAGTAAGGAAACAAAAGATCCAAGAGTCCTATGTCCACTAATTTCCCTAGGAAACTATATGTTTCTGACAATGTTTAGTATGGTCCTGGAAGTATGGAGAAAACCAATAGAGATCTAGCATGGTCCTGGAAGTATGGAGAAAACCAATAGTGTTGGTTTTAAGAGGGGAACTGTAGATGGTAGGGAACCTATTATCCTTAGTTACTCCATCTTGTTTGTGTAAATATTGCTTTAAGAAGTTTATGCTGACAATGTTTTTTGTTCCTCTACACGCCACATTGAAAGAATGTGCTATCTGGCTGGTCTGTGAAGGAACAGACCTTGAAGAGAGAACTCACTGTACAGATAAGAAGTTGCTAATGTTGTCTCTACATGAGAAAGCGTATGAGAAAATATTAATAACTGCTATACAAGACAACTATTCTTTTTTCCTATAAGACACGTAATTACATATCCCCCCCTTGTATGAATTATGTATTCCTTTGTCTAAAAAGTGTATAAAACCGCCCATCATGCCAGTAAAATTAGAGTCTGTTTTTGCCAAACCTTGTGTTCGCTTGTGTTCATTGGGGCTTGGGTGAAGACGGTCTCTCCTTGGGCGCCCAAGCTTAAGACAGACTGACAGAGAGATGATAGCCGAGGGTTATCATAGCAGTTCCTAACAAAGCCCTATCCAACCGCAGAAACATTCAGCCCCTCAGAGGCTACAGACAGCAGGGCTGGTGCCTCCCGTCAGCACCTAAATGCCAGAGCCTCATGCAGGAGGACTAAACATTTAGTGTACATGAGGCCTTATACTTCCTCTTCTGTAGTTTCCAGAGGGAGGAAACAATAGAGACTCCGAACAGATATCTTCATTAACTATTCAGAAAAGCAAAGCTGGCTAGATGGAGCCTTCAGGCTGTGTAGAAGAACCTGTGTAGTACCTTATATTCCTGGCTCTTGCTGGGACTTTCTTCTGTAGGATGACACTTGCCATACACCAGTGGAATTTCTTTAGAAAATTGCCATTTTCAGAATGTTTGTTCAATTTCTAATGATTAGTGGGGGTCAAATTGACGATTGTTTTTGACAGTAATGATGAAAAAAATTCAAAGGAACAGAATGCAAGAACAGAATTTTTTAATTTCTTATTTGAACAATCAGATAATGTTATTTCCATTTGGGAAGAATCATACATGTTGTACTGCATACATTCTAGGCACAAGATACCTGTTTAGTATGTATGGTATTCTATTCCAGTGACATGTCTGGACAAACATTTTAAGGGCTTTAAAACAAAATTAGTTTACTCAATGATGGCAAGATTGAATGCTCTTAGGAACAATTTTTCAGAATGTTGAATGTTCAAACATAAATCTGTGAGCGTATAGCCAGCTTGAGGATAAAAACCATGTCAGCCTTTCAGTGCTGTCTTCATTGAGGATGGATATCTTCTTATTTCCTGTCCTAGTGATGACACCTAGAAAACCTCCCTCCAAAGAAAGTTAAGCTGCCCATATACTGGCAGAATTTAGTTTGAAGCCTTGTAGGACCTTAAGTTCCAGGTTGCTGAGACTTACCTTTGTAGAGTGGCTACAGTTGGCCATACACCTGTAGAATTCTGTTTCAAACCTGTGTAGGACCTTATGTTCCAGGTTGCTGAGACTTTCCCTCTGTACAGTGGCTAAAACTGGCCATACACCAGTAGAATTTTGCTTTGAACTTGTGTTAGGACCTCATGTTCATGGTTGCTGAGACTTTCCTCTGTAGAGTGGCTACAACCGCCCAGACTCATTGTGTACATGATGCAAGGGAGGTAATGGGGACCTGATACATCTCCTTTGGCGGTGCCCAAACTTGCACCACTTTTGGACTGACATAGTAAACACCATTAACAATACTTTTCAAGTAACCATCTCTCTTGACCCTAAAGCATGCTTATTGGGTATACTGGATGAGGTTATAACGGACATACGGTATATGTCAGAGAGGTGGTGTCCAGAGCACTGTTCCAAACTCAGAAGCTGATTTTGCAACATTGGATCTCTCAATCCTCTCCAACTTTAGAGATTTGGTTAGCCAACATCGGATTAACTTTGAGATATGAGCGCTTGATCTATCAGCATAGAGGCAGCCCCACCCGGTTCAATAAGATCTGGGGATGCTGGCTAGCTAACCCTGGCTTGGATCCATTAGGCCTAAATCTTGATAGGCTATTGACTTAATGTGGGAATGCAACCACTCAGTGTGTCCCCTCCCTTGGAGTGAGTTTAATTTAGAGTACTGGGGAAAAGATATAGAGAGAATGTCTTCCTAAACTATATCTAGGGATGCATACACTGTGAGATATAATGACTAATGACATCTCAGGTTCAATTGGTTTTATAAACCAGCTTTGGCTATGTACAAGAACATTATTTTACTTTGTATTATGTGAATATATTGTATAATGTAATACTTTGGAATGTGCATTGTTTATTGTACTGTTAAAATTTGTTAATAAACTTTATTCTGATTGTTAAAAAAGAGAACTTTGTTGGAATTGTCATTTACTTTTACTGTATAATGTTAGTGTGGGCAAATCAACATTTGTTAACCATGGGGACAACAAAATTAGAAGGAACACAGCAGAAATGTTTTCTCTTATCAAGTTAGTTTCTAAATGTGTTTGTGGTATTCATTCTGGATTCATCTCAAGACTGAATGTTAAAAGCAAACAAAATTCTGAAGTACTTTTGTAAGCTTCTGTAGACATTATCGAATGTAATGGCGAGATGCTTCTTATGATTGTTTGTATGAAAATCTTCCAGTGAATGGCCAGCTTTGGTAATAAAAAATTGGCTGATGCTTTAACTCTTCCTGACCCTACAAAGAGTGTTTTTAGCTCTACCCGTGTCCCAGGTGGAGAGTTTAGCCCTGCTTCTTGTCCTGTCCAATTCTCTCTGCTCTGATAGCTAGGGTCAGAGGGAAAGGGGACTGAACTGCCAATGCCAAGTTAGGGCATTAGTGCTTTGTCGGGTGATCTCTCTCTCATATATCACTCATCACCGGTTGGATGTCATCTGGTTCTGTGGTCAGTAACCGATTGGCTGCAACAAGTCACGTTATATGCATTACCCCGCCTTTTAGAAAACACCTACTACCCCCCTTTGTCACTTTGGGTTAACACTGTTAACCAATTGCCGACCAGCCGCTGCAGTTGTAGTGCAGAAGCTTGGCTCGGCTGTGCAAAGCACCGTCATTGGACGTCGGCCGCACATGCGCGTTTTGCGGGCGAGCACGCGGCCCGTGAGCGTGCCCGCTGCGAGCTCCGTGAGCGTGCCCACGGGTCGGACAGACTCGATGTCCGCCGGCGACCCGAGGTCGCCTGTTACAGAGGCAGAACGGAGATCTGTCTTGTCAGGGGACATATGACAAATCTACTGTTCCCAGTAATCGGGAACAGTTAGATCTGTCATGCCTCGGCCAGCCCAGCCCCCACACAGTTAGAACACAGTGAGGGAAAACAGTTAACCCCTTGATCACCTCCTACAGTTTAACCCCTTCCCTGCCAATGACATTTATACAGTAATCCAGTTGCTATTTAAAGCTCTGATCGCTGTATAAATGTCATTGGTCCCAAAAAAAGTGTTAAAAGTGTCCGATCTGTCTGTGGCAATATCGCAGTCCCAATAAAAATCGCAGATCACCGCCATTACTAGTAAAAACAAATAAAAATAAAATAAATAAACATGCTATAAATCTATTCCCATAGGTTGTAGATGCGATAACTTTTGCGCAACCCAATCAATATACGCCTATTGTAATTTTTTTTCCCCAAAAATATGTAGAAGAATACATATCTGCCTAAACTGAGGAAGAAATTCGTTTTTTTATATATATTTTTTTGGATATGTATTATAGCAAAAAGTAAAAAATATTGTTTTTTATTCAAAATTGTCGCTTTTTTTGTTTATATAGCGCAAAAAATAAAAACCGCAGAGGTGATCAAATACCACCAAAAGAAAGCTCTATTTGTGGGAAAAAAGGACATCAATTTTGTTTGGGTACAGCGTTGCACGACTGCGAAATTTTCAGTTAAAGCGACGCAGTGCCGAATCGCAAAAAGTGCTCTGTTCAGAAAGAAATGTTGGCACTGGACACTGATTCATATGATAAGCTCAAAGCTTTATGGTAAATATGGATACATTTCTCATCATCTGATCTCCTCTCAGGCTAGTCACCCGTCCGTCTCTCACATCCTACCCATACAGTTTACAGCTGGAAAAACCCAACAAACCTTATGTGACCATCATTTGCCTATTTTATTAATTCTATTAATAATAAGTGTACTCACTTATCATTGCTTCCCTATATTGGCAGAACCCAGGTCAGAATATCATTCTTCTTGCTCTAATTTTTGTACACTCTTTGGGCACTATTGTGCCGTTCACCTTTGTTCTTGCTTAGGCTGTATTCACACCTATGCATTTTAGTGCTTTTTGCATTTTGCAGATTTACACTGCAGTCCATTTCGTATGGTTCCATATGGAACACATTCTGCAGTGCAAATCTGCAAAATGCAAAAAGCGCTAAAAATGCATAGGTGCGAATCCAGCCTTAGTCCCTTCTCCTGTTTCTTTCTTCCCCCATGTCCCTGGTCTGAATGTTACATACTGTACTGACTAAACTCTCCAATGGGTTACCTTACCCATCTTTGTTATCCTCTCATCTTTGTTAACCATTTCCATTCAATACCAAACTTTGAATTTCTTCTTGTCTGCATTACACTTTCATGTGGCATGTTGTCCTGGGTTACTGCTTGTATTCCAGGTTTTGATACATGCAATTTTGTGTGCTGTAATTTGACATTGCTTCCATAGCTTTTCTTGCCAAAACTCCTAAAAATGTAATTTGACTATAAATTGTATGTATCACAGGTGTGCAGTAAAAGATGGTGGTACATCAGTGTAGATCTACAGCCCTGGTACCCAACCTGTGGCCCTTTGGCCTTTTTTGTGCAACTTGTGCAACTCATGACCCCTGCATACAGTAATCTGTATTTTCCTGTTGTACCCAGCCTCCATCAACGTCTGTAGTATGTTCGCAATTTCCAACAACACCTATGGCATGCATGAATTCTCCAACAACTCCTATATCATGTTTGCAGTCTCCAGCAACTCCTATAGCATGTTTGCAGTCTCCAGCAATTCCTATAGCATGTTTTCAGTCACCACCAATGCTTGTAGTATGTCCCCAATTGCTGACAACTCCTTTAGCTTCTTTACAGTCTCCAACAATGCCTGTAGCTCGTCCACAGTCTCTAACAACTCCTATAGCATGTGTGCTAAATTTTACCATTTTGCGCTGCTTTAGTGCTCAGTGGATAAGAAAACAACCGAGCACTGAAGCATTGCCCATCTTTACAATTTGACATACCTACTGTATTTAGTGTCTTTACATTTAAAGGGGCAGCAGCAAAGTGATAAGGGTGTGTATTAGGTGTGGCATTTATTATTTATTAACTCCTCTAGCATGTTCATAATCTCCAACAGCTCCCATAACATTGTCATCATCTGCAGCAATTCCTATAGCATGTTTGCAGTCTCCAACATCTCCTATAGCATGTTTATAATCTCCAACAACTCATTATACAATGTTCAAAATCTCCAACACCACTTATAGCACTTCCTAAGTCTCCATCAATTTCTATTGCATGTCTCTGATCTCCAACAACTCCTATAGCATGTCCCCAATGTCCAACAATTCCCACAGCATGCCTGCAGTTTCCAGCAAATTCTAGAACATACCCGTGACATACATGCTCCTATAGCATGTTCACAGTCTCTATTCCTACAGCATGTTCCTGATCTGCAACAAGTCCTATAGCATTTATCCTAATCGTCAATAATTCCTATAGCATGTTGTCTCCAACATCTCCTCTAGCACGTCCTCAATTTCCAACAACTCCTTTAGTTTGTTTGCAATATCCAACAACTCCTATACCATTTTCAGAACCCCCAACAATTCTTATAGCATGTTCCTGATCTCCAACAACTCCTATAGCATGTCCCAAACCTCCAACAATTCCTGTAGCAAGTCTGCAGTCTCCAACAACTCCTATAACATACCCTTGATCTCCAACAACTCCTCTAGCATACCCCCAATCTCCAACAACTTCTATAGCAGGTTTACATTCTCTAATAATTCCTACAGCATGACTCTGGTCTCCAACTCCTATAGCATGTCTCCTAATCTTCAATAATTCCTATAACATGTTCATTCTCAACAACTGTTGTAGCACATCGCCAATTTCCAACAAGTCTTTTTAGCTTGTTTGCATTCTCCAACAACACCTATAACATTTTCATAACCTCCAACAATTCCTATAGGAAGCTCGCAGTCATCAACAATTCCTATAGCATGTTCCTGATATCCAGCAACTCCTACAGCATGTTCATAATCTTCAACAATTCTGATTGCATGTTCATAATCTCCAACAATTCTGATTGCATGTTCATAATCTCCAACAATTCTGATTGCATGTTCATAATCTCCAACAATTCTGATTACATGTTCATAATCTCCAACAATTCTGATTACATGTTCATAATCTCCAACAATTCTGATTACATGTTCATAATCTCCAACAATTCTGATTGCATGTTCATAATCTCCAACAATTCTGATTGCATGTTCATAATCTCCAACAATTCTAATCGCATGTTCATAATCTCCAACAATTCTGATTACATGTTCATAATCTCCAACAATTCTGATTGCAAGTTCATAATCTCCAACAATTCTGATTGCATGTTCATAATCTCCAACAATTCTGATTGCATGTTCATAATCTCCAACAATTCTGATTGCATGTTCATAATCTCCAACAATTCTGATTGCATGTTCATAATCTCCAACAACTCCTCTAGCACATCCCCAATTTCCGACAACTCCTTTAGCTTGTTTGCAATCTCCAACAACTGCTATAACATTTCCATAACCTCCAACAATCCCTATAGCATGTTCCTGATCTACAGCTCCTATAGCACGTTTATTATTGTCAACAAGTCCTATAGCATGCTCATAATCTTCAACAATTCCTATATCATGTTTGCCATCTCCAGCAACTCCTATGGCATGTTCCATGTCTCCAACAATTTCTGTAGCATTTCCCCAATCTCCAACAATTTCTATAGCATGTTTATAATCTCCAACAACTCCTGCAGCGTGTCCTCCGTTACCAACCACTCCTATAGCACGTATTTTCCTATTGCCCTGTAAGGCTGGATTCACACCTATGCATTTTTAGTGCATTTTGCAGATTTGCACTACAGAACGTGTTCCATAGGAAACCATGTTAAATGGACTGTAGTGCAAATCTGAAAAAAGCACTAAAAATGCATAGGTATGAATGCAGCCTAATACCAGTAAATTCTTGCAGTGTCATGTGATGATGACTCAGAAAGCATGTCCCAGTCTTCAACAAGGCCTATGGCATGTTAGCAGTCTCCCACAACTCCCGTATTCTTTGACCATCCCTTGTAGTATGTTTGCAGTCTCTGGCAGCTTTCTGTAGCATTACATTTATTGAACATTATATGCAGCCCTGTGGGGATGTTAGAGGTCGCACCTGAAGGCCATTATATCGAGAAAGTTGACCACCACTGATCTACAGCCTCTTGCCTGAACATGAACTAGCCACAAGTGGTATTAACCAATCAGGAGTCCCCGATCTTTGAACTGTTATTATTGTGCAGCTTTATCTTTTTAGGTATTACTGTGGTATTTGTTAATTTTTTTATTTACTTGTCTTCTCTTGACAAGGCAGAATTGTCAAGCTGTAAGACTGTGCTACATGGCTATTTTTCCCATCTATGACACCCATGGGGTGGTGCTCTGAGTAAAAAGTTGGGTGTGGTGGCACCGCAGGGAATACTTTTTTTTTTAATATTTTTCTATTTATTGTTTTCCCTCTTTTCCTGTTATGTTGTTGCTGGACTTCAAAGTTAGGAATAAGTTCAGTAGATGATATCTCTCAAATCAGTGTTTTTCCCTTTACCCTCTTTGGATCCACATCCAGGATAATCTTTTGCTCCTTCCACTGCACTTGATTCAGCATCCTGACCACCTCCACCCAATCTTGCAATAGTGGCAGGACCTTCCTCATCTGTTATTGGGTAGAATGTGAGCGAGGAAGGAAACGGATAGGTGGCTACCATTTAATATCAAACCTTGTACAATGCACAGGTAGCTCTGAAAGATAATCAAGGACGTTCCTGAAGCGCGTGAGAGTGGCGTTAAGCTTTCACCTATAGCAACCAACCAGGGCCGGCCCTACCATGGGACCAAGTGGGACCATGGTCCCAGGCGGCAGTTCAAGAGGAGCGGCACTTTGCCGCCCCGCTCCTTTCCCCTTTATTTTACTATGGGGAAGGGGCGGGTTGCCGCTTATCACACAGACACTGCGGGAGGGCGGGGGTTGGGCAGCGGCGCCGCCGATGCTGCTGCTGCCATGATCTACGGCACTGCAGAGCGCTCGCTGCCATGCCCGCCCATCCTCTCCGCGGCTCCCCCCCCCCTGCTGTGTCACGGACGGTCAGCACAGGACAAAGTCAGCTGACCGTCTGGAGCCAACAGCGTGAGGGGGGAGGAGGCTGCACGGAGAAAGCCATGCTGGAGCCTGGAGGAGGGATCGGTGGAGGGCGGCACTGACACTCAGAGCAAGTAAGTGTCAGCGCCACTGATCCCATCTCCACCTGCCTGTATCCACCTCCCCCCCACCACCCCCTGCCTGTGCCTACCACCCCCCCACCCCCTGCCTGTGCCTACCTCCCCCCCGCCTGTGCCCACCACCCCCTGCCTGTGCCTACCACCCCCGACCACCCCCTGCCTGTGCCACCAGCCCCCACCATCCGTGTCCGTCCCCCACCAC
>BLSH010320729.1:435656-465460 GCA_018402905.1 Glandirana rugosa | reverse complement strand
TTTTTAATTATTCATTTTGCTTTTTTATTTTATTTTTACACTGTCCCTTTCATATTTTTTTTTTTTTATCATTTTTATTTTTATCACAGGGATTTTAAATATCCCCTATGATAAAAATAGGTATTGTCGCATATTTTTTAAAAAAAAATTTGTGGTCTACTAAACTCTAGATCTTTCCCCAGCCCTTAAAGCATCTGACCACAGCAAAATCGGTGTGATAAAATGCTTCCCCAATTTCCCAATGGCGCTGTTTATATCTGGCGAAACCGAAGTCACAAAATGCTCGTAGCCTCCGGTTTCTTAGGCCATGGAGATGATTGGAGCCATTCTAGTCTTCAATCAGCTCTATGGTCAGCTGGCGGAACCACCAGCTGCATTCTCACGTTCCCCGGTGGGACAGGATAGCCTGAGAAGACCAGCAACACACTAGTATGTCGCGGGTCCTTGTTGGGCATATAGAGTAATGTTCTTTTTTTCATGAAAAAAAATAATCAATCGGTGGGTAAGCCCACCATTAGAAAACCTTCCTTCATCCTCCCACTTCTAATGGTGGGCATAGCCACTTATTTTTAACTGTGAACTCACCGCCAACAGCGCTGGAGTCGCTGCTTTATGAATGGTGGAAGCAAACGCTTTTGCTGTCACCATTAATAAATCAGCTCTGCAGCTGAATGGTGTACCGGAAAAGGAATAAACAATTAATAAAACACAGTAACGTAAAAAATGACATACCTGCTAAGAAGAAAAAAAATTGTAAAACACATAAACAATATACAGTGAGTAGATATTGCGCTCATTCAGCAGTACTTCATACATAAAGAGACGCCACTCTCGTATGATAAGTGCACTGTCAACCAGAATAAACCATCCCAGTGACACCACTTACTGCTATATTTTAATCATTGCGCCTAACATAAAAAATTGCATACCTGCAAAAAAAAACATTATAAAAACAGTAACAAACAGGCGAGAGAGAGAGAGAACAGAGAGAGATTAGAGAGAAAACAAGAGAGAGAGAGAAAAAAAGAAACTTACAACTGTTTTTGGTTTTTTTATTTTATATATATTTTTTTTTTTTTTAACTTTTTATTTATTTATTTATTTTTTACTTTTTTTTTTTACAAACAAACAAACAACAAACTGGTCCAGGTTTGGGTCTCTCAAAAATGCACTGGCATTTTTGGAGACCCTACGTCCGTGTGCCTATCGCTGTGTCTGCTGCACCCTACGCTAATAATTCACTAATGTGTGATAGCGTTCAAAACAGTCATTGATGCAGAGACCAGGCTGGTCAGGACAGGTTTTGCAATAACTGTGGGTGTCACGCCTGTATCCGCGTCGTCTGCAGACACGACATCTCTTTTGGGGTGTTCTTTGGCCTGGGGTACCATGGAGGAGGCGTGGAAAGTGCCTCCCATGCAGCCGGCTAACTGCATTCACATTTTGAGGTGGGGGTGCAACATCTTCTGGATACAGAAGGGCTGTGACGATCTCTTCCATGAATTTGAGGAAGGATCCTGTCAGTCCTGACGCTCTGTATAAGACATGAGTTTTCAGCAAAGCCAATTGAAAAAGGTATAGAGACACTTTTTTGTACCAGCGTCTCACTTTACGGGTAATTAGGTACGGCGCCAGTAACTGATCATTGAGGTCCACCCCTCCCATATTTACGTTATATTCGTGGACACAGAGGGGTTTCTCCACAAGACCAGTCGCCTTAGAAATTTGCACTGTCGTATCTGCGTGAAGGGAGGTCAGAACGAAAACATTCCGATTGTCCCTCCACTTCACTGCGAGCAAATTATTACACTTTACGCAGACTCTCTCCCCCGACTAAGACGGGATTCTACAAGCCGTTGGGGGAAGCCCCGGCGATTAGGTCGCATGGTGCCACATGCTCCAATCTGTTGATCAAATAAGTGACTAAACAGTGGCACGCTCGTGTAATAATTGTCCACGTATAAGTGGTACCCCTTTCCAAATAAGGGTGACACCAGGCTCCACACAATCTTGCCAGCGCTCCCTATGTAGTCTGGGCATCCTTCCGGCTCTACGTGACTATCTTTGCCCTCATAAACCATAAAACTATTTGTATAGCCTGTGGCCCTGTCACAGAGCTTATACAACTTGACCCCGTATCTGCCACGCTTGCTGTGGACAAACTGCTTGAAAGCAAGACGGCCAGAAAATTTAACCAGGGACTCGTCCACGCTCACAACTTTGTTGGGATTAAAAAGTGCGGCGAACTTCTGGTTGAAGTGTTTTATGAGGGGCCGAATTTTGTAGAGCCGGTCAAAATCAGGGTCACCCCGTGGACGACTAAGTTCATTATCACTAAAGTGCATGAACCGCAAAATCTGCTCGTACCGTGCCCTGGACATGCAAGCAGAGAACACGGGCATATGGTGAATTGGGTGCGTGGACCAATACGACCGCAATTCAGATCTTTTGGTTATGCCCATGAGAAAGGAAAGGCCCAGAAAGGTCTTAAATTCTGGAACCGTGATTGGTTTCCAGTCTCTGGCAAGCATCAAATGGGGATTAATGGCGATGAATTGACCAGCATATAAATTGCTTTGGTCCACAATAGATCTATAGAGATCTTCCGTGAAATACAGCGAAAAAAATTCAATGGCCATAAAATCAGCTGTATTCACGGTGATTAGGGGTTGGGCAGTGAATGGGGGAAGTACGGGCGCTGCATCAGTGGTGGGTTGCCAATCAGGGTTTGCAAGCGCGTCAGAAAGGGCACTATGGGCTCTGCGGGCCTGTGTTCGTCTTCTTCGTGGCTGCGGGGCATTACTCGTGCTAGCCACACCAGCTTGTACTGCACTTATGGGACTCGCCACATCACCAAGTGTTACTGCAGTGCCGGTTTGTCTATGTCCAGGGGGTACTAGGCCGCTGGTGCTCGCCAGTTCACCAGAATGGGTAGCAGCACTAGTACTGGCTCTCTGCTGCATACGAGAGCCCTGCGGTTCACGCAAATCAGTGACAGCAGAACGGGGTCTGGTACGCCTGACTCTAGCAGGGACCACAACTTCGTCGTCAGAGCTATCTGTCAGGGTGCCGCTGCTGTCTACAGGTTCATATGCTGAGCCTGAATCTGACAGTGAGTACTCTTCGCTAGTGTACTTGCGGCCAGACATTTTGGGCTCTAAATTTGAAAAGTACACTAGCGTGACTCACAGGCAAAAAAGCGCACCTGGTTGTCAGAGCCTGTTTCAAACGCTACCAAAATCACTGTCAGAATTCACAGGGATCGGGCGTGATCTCTGCGAAGGCTGCAGATATGTGTGCTGTGTTTTGTAAGTGACAGCGATCTACTGATCCTGCACTTGGGTGGGCTGGGATGGGCGGAGGGGCTAAACGCAGGTGCTAGCGGTTATCTGGGCTGATCCCGCTAACACTGCGTTTTTTAGAACCCTAATCTAAGGGGGACGCTAATATATATCTGATCAGATTGGAGATGTTGCTCTGATCAGATATCACAATAATATCTAGCACCTACCCTAATGTGCGTGCGTGCGTGTCAGAGTACCTCGCTAACTGACCCTGCCTGGCGTTTACGCTGACCCTAACGCACACTAAAAAATAACTGGGGTCACCGCCGGGCGATCGGGGGTTAAAACCTATAAAAGGTAAATACGGCGGGTATTCTGATTGAAAAAAAACTATCTATCTAGCTAGCGTCACCCGTGACACTTTTACGGTGATCACAGGTGACAGGGGGCAATCAAGGGGTTAAAACCTTTATTGGGGGGGAAGGGGGGTATTTTCACCTAACTAGGCCTAGTACTAGCCTAACCTAATACTGATTTAGCGTCACAAGGGTCACATGTATAGCGATCGCTAAAAATCAGATCGCTGCACTATGTGATTCTGTGACAGGGGGTGACAGGTAGTGAAAGGGTTAACTAGGGGGCGATCAGGGGGCGATCAAGGGGTTAAATGTGCCTATGTGGACTGGTGTTAGTGTAGTGTTGGTGCACTCACGTTTCTAGATGCTTCTTCTTCCTCTCTGATGTCGAAAAGGACTTCAGAGAGGAAGAGGGGTGAACTCCCCCTGCCTCTGTTTACATTTACAGAGGCAGGGGAATAATGTCATTGGCAGGGCGATCTACAGTGCCAGGCCAAAAATCATTTGCCTGGCGCTGTAGATTGAAAGGCCCTCTGCCGAATGCTGTTGCAGCGCCCGCGCCTAGGGGGCGCGCGCACACGGCGCGAGTTCGCGGCCGCCGTCGTATGACGGCGTTTTGCGTTACAGAGCCACTTTGTCGCCGTCAAATGCCGATCAGCGGTCGGCAAGTGGTTAAATGACGTGCTGCCCCTTCCTCCAAAGCCCCGAGTGGGCGGAATAAGAGCTGCGCTGGAAGGAACCTGAGTGAAAACACCCCCCCATCCCCTGATTAGCTGGATGAAATGAAAAACTTTATATATATATATATATTTTTTTTTGAGGTGAATATGGGGAAAGCTATGTCCAACCCAGACCTACAAAAGGCTGAGAAAAGGCCTGCGATCCCTTTGTGTACAGCCGCTAACTGGGACTTGTCACAAAGATTCCCTTTTTCCTTAACATGGTGCCAGTGGTGGGAGTGAGGGAAATTCTGCAACAGGGGTACGCGAAAAAACACCCGCCAGCAGGTCCGCCCTTCACAACACAGCAGCAGAAAATATATATATATTACCCGACCCGCAGTGATACCCCTGTGCCATGCCGTAACTGTCCAGCGTATACCCAGTGAAATGGCCGATGACGCGGCTTGTGTAACCGGAAATGATGACACCAAAGCTTTCCCTGGAAATGCCGTGGGAATCAGTAGGAGGAGGCTGGGTTACATGTGACCCAGACTCCTCCTACAAATGCAGGCTGACCTGTGGTCAGCCTTATAATTAAGCCAGACTTCCCCTTGGTTTACAATTTTCTGAATTGTCTGTAATACCCTACAAACCACTCCTTATGCACTTACTGAGATAGCACTCTTAATCCATTTCCTGTGTGCTGAGTAACTTTTTCTGTTTCCTATATCTGAAATATATCCAAACTTCCAAAGTAGGTTTAAACCTGACTGATGGCTGGGAGACACTTCATAGAACTCTATTTTAGAAAGGCTGATGGTAGAAACAGGAGAACCTACAATGGGTTTGTTGGGAGATTTCTCTACTGCATCAGAAACAGATGTTTCCAGGTTACTGACAAAAAAGAAATTGGGGGGGAGTAGAGCCTGACAGACATCCTAGGCTTAAAATGTTAAAGCGGAGTTCCAGCCTATATAAATAAAAAAAAATGAAAAGTCAAAAGCTACAATTACTGTAACTGCTAACTTTTAATATAAGGGCACTTATATAGGGGGTGGGGGTGGGGTGCTGTTTTTTTTTCATCTTTTTTAATTGTCAGCCCTTTTCTTACAATCAGCTGTCAGCAGGGAACTCGCTGACAGCTGGCGAGTCATCCGTTGTTAAAGATGTGGAGGCCGGCTTCCCACCCTGCTCCTTAGCAAACAGCTATTGGTCAAAAAACAGCATGGGGTCTCCTGACCCCCACACTGTTTTTTGACAAATACCGCATGGGATCCCACCAGCAAAACACTGGTGGTAAATATAACAGGCTTTTTTACTCTCTGGTCCTTTTGTGAATTGGACTTAAGAGGTTTTTGAATGATATTTACCAGCACATTTTTCATTTTGCGGTAAATACTGCATGTTATTTTTGTTTTTTTTTTAATTGTACTTGCAATAGTTTAAGCAAATGAGTCATGTGACCATGTTATCGCATGCGGTAAACGTTAGTGAATTGAGGCCTAAATGTCATATTTTAAATTTTGACTCAAATATTTCTTTACATGCATAGACAGCAACATTCGAATACAGTAAATTCAACAATCCAAAAAAATATTTACAACTCTAATACAGGTTTCTGGCCTGTAGCATATTCCTAATCTTTAAAAGGAATGTACAGCCTTTTCAATTACTTTTACTTATTTTTTGCACTTACTTGTAAAATGCAAAAGTTTAATGTAAATTTGATGTAAACAATGTGTGAAAACATTTTGAAAAATTGCTATGTAAAAATTTTTTATTATATATTTATAAGGTCCAACATTATTTAAAACTGCATAATAAGGTTTTGCTTCCTACTTTGCAGGGTTACACATGGCTGCTTGTTTACTGGTTTCTTCTCAATAGTCATATCTAAGGGCCTTAATTACTCAAAATTATGCCTATATGCAACACATTACTTTACACAGAAAAATTGTATTCTCATAGCCTTTACCACAGGCCTGTAATGTGTATGGCAACTTATATGCTGCCTTATATGCTGAATTTGCTAACAAGTGTATTTTGTTATAAAGTGTATGCATAAGTATCTGAATATTGCACGACTAGAATTTAAATTAGATTATTTTCAAGTTATTTTGAGTTCATTTAACCATTGCTTCAGATGATATGTATGCATATGATGTAGGATCAAAGGCACAATGTCATATTCACCACTCCTAAAATTAAGCTATGACTCTTCTCCAGTGTAGGCCTGCTGGCCCTGCCAGGTTTTTCCTGCTGACATCAAAGCCGATCAGAAAAAATCTCTCCTAATGAGTACTATGACCATTTAGGAGACAGCTCTGCTGATGGGCAGCTGCTTGAAGGGTGAAGAAAAGCACAGCTCATCATCCAACTAAGCCCCCCCTGCAGTTTCTTATCTGGGTCCTCCACAACCAGAACTAGTACATTATACTGCACTTCCGGGTCTGGGGCATGCATGTGCACCACCAGCGACCATCTCCTGCTGTGATTATACACAGCAGGAGCTGATCAGCGGGTACCGCGGACTTGATGTCCACCAGCACCCACCGATCATTAGGCAGAGCCAGAATGATGATCTGCCTATGAAAACAAGGCAGATTGTCATTTTGTTCATAGGGAAGGCATTGATCCTGTGTCATGCAAAGCAGGAACATGGATCAATATCTTCCCCTAGTAAAAGCACCACCCACACAGTACACAAGCACTGGTTAGGCACACAGTTAACCCCTTGATCACCCCTAATGTTAACCCCTTCCCAGCCAGTGTCATTAGTACAGTGACAGTGCATATTTTTTAGCACTGCTCACTGTATTAGTGTCACTGGTCCCCAAAAAGCATCAAAAGTGTCAGTTCGTGTTCGATTTGTCCACAACAATATCGCAGTCCCGCTATAAGTCACTATTACTAGCAACTAAAAAATAAATAAATAAAAATTCCATAAATATATCCCATAGTTTCTAGATGCTATAACTTTTGAGCAAACCAATAAATATACGCTTAGTGGGATATTTTTTAGCAAAAATAATTTTCAAGTATACAGAGAAAGAAGATTGCACTGTGATACTCTCGATGTAGGCAAGTCAGTACTTCATAGAGACCAACAACATAATAGGTAACAACCTAATGGTCGACAAAACAGAAGATAATAAATTCTTACTATCCAGTCCATGAGAAAGGGATGTATGGATCAAGGGTGGAGGTTAATGTGATGAGAATATAAGCAATTTGAAGTGAGTGAATTATTTAAAGGTACCATTAGTGTATTGCTTATACCATTTTGTCCAAGAAGAACAGTCTGCATTCTCACATAAATAATTCTCCCTATCCCTAGTGAGTAGAAGTTCATAGGAGTAGTGGGTGTGGGTCACGTCAACTACATCATGGGCCTGTGGGGGAGCAGGTGATTTCCATAGCCTTGTTACTGAGAGCCTTGCTGCTAAAAGTATATGTGTCACCACCTTGTGCAACATTATTTGCTCTATGATTAGGTTTAGAATGGCTAGTGCGGGGGAGGGAAGTATGGAGTAGCCAACAACCTCACTTATATGAAAGATGTATTTCTAGAAGTGGAATATATGAGGACATTCCCATAGTATGTGAAAAGTTATCCCACTCCCCCACAGGCTCTCCAGCATTGTAAAGAAGTGCGCCCCTTAAACTCAAAGTAATTGTATAGACTTTTTTTAAATAACAAACATACCTATCTCCTCTGTGCAGTTGGTTTTGCACACAGAAGCCTGGATCCTCCTCTTCTCAGGTCCCTCTTTGCTGCTCCTGGCCGCTCCTCCTATCGAGTGTGACCTCAGCCTGCAGCTTGCTACAGGGGCACCAGAGCTGAGTCAGAGCTCCGTGTATCCATTCAGACAATGAGTCCTGACCCGGCCCCGGCCCCTCTGATTGGCTGGTTGACTATGATTGACAACTGCGGGAGCCAATGGCACTGCTGCTGTGTCTCAGCCAATCAGGAGGAGTGGCCTGGATGGCTGAGGGGACCGTGGACATCGCTGGAGAGAGATGGGCCTCAGGGTAATTATAAGGGGGTGCTGAGGAGGCTGCTACACACAGAAGGTTTTTTTTTATCTTAATGCAGAGAATGTATTAAGATAAAAAAAAGTCTACATTTACAACCTCTTTAACTTGAGTTGATGAAGTTAAATATCAACGCTGGACAATCTTTTGGGACAGTTCTCAGAGGGCGGTACAGGAGGTAGCTTTATAGATAAAGTTGAGCGAACCCGGACTGTAAAGTTTGGGCCCGTACTGGACTTTGGGGTGTCCGTGCCCCGAACATTATAAAAAAAGTCCGGGATCGAGTTCGGTATTTTGGTATTTTTGGCGCCTTTTCTATAGCTGCTGGGCAGCCAATCAACAAGCTTTTCACTAGTTTTCCCTTAGAAGCAATCACAGCCATGCCTACTAATGGCATGGCTGTGATTGGCCACTGCATCATGTGACCTGACCTCTATATGAGGCTGGAGTCACGTAGCGCCGCGTGTCAGATTAGATTAGGGAGAGCTTCATGCCGGTTCTGTGAGGGAAAGATTAGCGTTCACAACCATCTCAGACTGCATTAGGGAGACATTCATTGCGGTCCTGTGAGGGAGACATTAGCGTTCAGAACCATCTTATAGTGCATTAGGGAGATGTTCCTGTCTGTGCTGTGAGGGAGACATTAGCGTTCAGAACCATCTTATAGTGCAGTAGGGAGACGTAAGTGTTGGTGCTCTGAGGGAGAGATTATCATTCTAAAACCATCTACTACTGCATTAGGGACAGGTTCCTCCTGTTGGTGCCCTGAGGGAGAGATTATCATTCTAAAACCATCTACTACTGCATTAGGGAGAGGTTCCTGTTGGTGCTCTGAGGGAGAGTTTATCGTTATAAAACCATCTACTACTGCATTAGGGAGAGGTTCCTGTTGGTGCTCTGAGGGAGAGTTTATCGTTCTAAAACCATCTACTACTGCATTAGGGACAGGTTCCTGTTTGTGCTCTGAGGGAGAGATTATCGTTCTAAAACCATCTACTACTGCATTAGGGAGATGTTCCTGTTGGTGCTCTGAAGGAGAGATTATCATTCTAAAACCATCTACTACTGCATTAGGGACAGGTTTCTCCTGTTGGTGCTCTGAGGGAGAGATTAGCATTCTAAAACCATCTACTACTGCATTAGGGACAGGTTCCTGTTGGTGCTCTAAGGGAAGGTTTATCGTTCTAAAACCATCTACTACTGCATTAGGGAGAGTTTCCTGTTGGTGCTCTGAAGGAGAGATTATCATTCTAAAACCATCTACTACTGCATTAAGGAGAGGTTTCGGTTGGTGCTCTGAGGGAGAGTTTATCGTTCTAAAACCATCTACTACTGCAATAAGGAGAGGTTCCTGTTGGTGCTCTGAGGGAGAGTTTATAGTTCTAAAACCATCTACTACTGCATTAGGGAGAGGTTCCTGTTGGTGCTCTGAGGGAGAGCTTATTGTTCTAAAACAATCCACTACTGCATTAGGGAGAGGTTCCTGTTGGTGCTCTGAGGGAGAGTTTATCTTTCTAAAACCATCTACTACTGCATTAGGGAGAAGTTCCTGTTGGTGTTCTGAGGGAGAGTTTATTGTTCTAAAACCATCTACTACTGCATTAGGTAGAGGTTCCTGTCGGTGCTCTAAGTGAGAGTTTATCATTCTAAAATCATCTACTACTGCATTAGGGAGAGGTTCCTGTTGGTGCTCTGAGGGAGAGTTTATCATTGTAAAAGCATCTACTACTGCATTAGGGAGAGGTTCCGGTTGGTGCTCTGAGGGAGAGTTTATCGTTCTAAAACCATCTACTACTGCATTAGGGAGAGTTTCCTGTTGGTGCTCTGAGGGAGAGATTATCATTCTAAAACCATCTACCACTGCATTAAGGACAGGTTCCTGTTGGTGCTTTGAGGGAGGAATTGTCATTCTAAAACCATCTACTACTGCATTAGGGACAGGCTCCTGTTGGTGCTCTGAGGGAGAGATTATCATTCTAAAACCATCTCCTACTGCATTAGGGAGATGTTCCTGTTGGTGCTCTGAGGGAGAGTTTATCGTTCTAAAACCATGTACTACTGCATTAGGGAGAGGTTCCTGTTGGTGCTCTGAGGGAGAGTTTATCGTTCTAAAACCATCTACTACTGCATTAGGGAGAGGTTCCTGTTTTTGCTCTGAGGGAGAGTTTATAGTTCTAAAACCTTCTACTACTGCATTAGGTAGAGGTTCCTGTTGGTGCTCTGAGTGAGAGTTTATCATTCTAAGATCATCTACTACTGCATTAGGGAGAGGTTCCTGTTAGTGCTCTGAGGGAGAGTTTATCATTTTAAAACCAACTACTACTGCATTAGGGAGAGGTTCCTGTTGTTGCTCTGAGGGAGAGTTTTTCTTACTAAAACCATCTACTACTGCATTAGGGAGAGGTTCCTTTTGGTGCTCTGAGGGAGAGTTTATCATTATAAAACCATCTACTACTGCATTAGGGAGAGGTTCCTATTAATGCAATGAGGGAGAGTTTATCGTTCTAAAACCATCTCCTACTGCATTAGGGAGAGGTTCCTGTTGGTGCTCTTATGGAGAGTTTATCATTATAAGACCATCTACTAATGCATTAGGGAGAAGTTCATGTTGGTGCTCTGGGGGAGAGTTTATCATTGTAAAAGCATCTACTACTGCATTAGGGAGAGGTTAACGTTGGTGCTCTGAGGGAGAGTTTATCGTTCTAAAACCATCTACTCCTGCATTAGGTAGAGGTTCCTGTTGGTGCTCTGAGTGAGAGTTTATCGTTCTAAAACCATCTACTACTGCATTAGGGAGAGGTTCCTGTTGGTGCTCTAAGGGAGGGTTTATCGTTCCAAAACCATCTACTTCTGCATTAGGGAGAGGTTCCTGTTGGTGATCTGAGGGAGAGTTTATCATTCTAAAACCATCTACTACTGCATTAGGTAGAGGTTCCTGTTGGTGCTCTTAGGGAGAGTTTATCATTATAAAACCATCTACTAATGCATTAGGTAGAGGTTCCTGTTGGTGCTCTGAGGGAGAGTTTATCATTGTAAAAGCATCTACTACTGCATTAGGGAGAGGTTCCGGTTGGTGCTCTGAGGGAGAGTTTATCATTCTAAAACCATCTACTACTGCATTAGGGAGAGGTTCCTGTTGGTGCTCTGAGGGAGAGTTTATCGTTCTAAAACCATCTACTCCTGCATTAGGTAGAGGTTCCTGTTGGTGCTCTGAGTGATAGTATATCATTCTAAAATCATCTACTACTGCATTAGGGAGAGGTTCCTGTTGGTGCTCTGAGGGAGAGTTTTTCGTACTAAAAACATCTACTAATGCATTAGGGAGAGGTTCCTGTTGGTGCTCTGAGGGAGAGTTTATGACTATACAACCATCTACTACAGCATTAGGGAGAGGTTCCTGTTAATGCAATGAGGGAGAGTTTATCGTTCTAAAACCATCTCCTACGGCATTAGGGAGAGGTTCCTGTTGGTGCTCTTAGGGAGAGTTTAACATTATAAAACCATCTACTAATGCATTAGGGAGAGGTTCATGTTGGTGCTCTGAGGGAAAGTTTAACATTATAAAACCATCTACTACTGCATTAAGGAGAGGTTCTCGTTGGTGCTCTGAGGGAGAGTTTATCATTCTAAAACCATCTACTCCTGCATTAGGTAGAGGTTCCTGTTGGTGCTCTGAGTGAGAGTTTATCGTTCTAAAACCATCTACTACTGCATTAGGGAGGGGTTCCTGTTGGTGCTCTGAGGCAGGGTTTATCGTTCTAGAACCATCTACTACTGCATTAGGGAGAGGTTCCTGTTGCTGCTCTGAGGGAGAGTTTATCATTCTAAAACCATCTACTACTGCATTAGGTAGAGGTTCCTGTTGGTGCTCTGAGGGAGAGTTTATCATTCTAAATTCATCTACTACTGCATTAGGGAGATTTTCCTGTTGGTGCTCTGAGGGAGAGTTTATCGTACTAAAACCATCTACTACTGCATTAGGGAGATGTTCCTGTTGGTGCTCTGAGGGAGAGATTATCATTCTAAAACCATCTACTACAGCATTAGGGAGAGGTTCCTGTTGTTGCTCTGAGGGAGAGTTTATCGTTATGAAACCATCTACTACTGCATTAGGGAGAGTTTATCGTACTAAAACCATCTACTACTGCATTAGGGAGATGTTCCTGTTGGTGCTCTGAGGGAGAGATTAGCATTCTAAAACCATCTACTACTGCATTAGGGACAGGTTCCTCCTGTTGGTGCTCTTAGGGAGAGATTAGTATTCTAAAACCATCTACTACTGCATTAGGGAGACATACCTGTTGGTGCTCTGAGGGAGAGATTAGCATTCTAAAACCATCTACTACTGCATTAGGGACAGGTTCCTCCTGTTGGTGCTCTGAGGGAGAGATTATCATTCTAAAACCATCTACTACTGCATTAGGGAGAGGTTCCAGTTGGTGCTCTGAAGGAGAGATTATCATTCTAAAACCATCTACTACTGCATTAAGGACAGGTTCCTGTTGGTGCTCTAAGGGAGAGTTTATCGTTCTAAAACCATCTACTACTGCATTAGGGAGAGGTTCCGGTTGGTGCTCTGAGGGAGAGTTTATCGTTGTAAAAGCATCTACTACTGCATTAGGGAGAGGTTCCGGTTGGTGCTCTGAGGGAGAGTTTATCGTTCTAAAACCATCTACTACTGCATTAGGGAGAGGTTCCTGTTGGTGCTCTGAGGGAGAGTTTATCGTTCTAAAACCATCTCCTACTGCATTAGGGAGAGTTTATCGTTCTAAAACCATCTACTACTGCATTAGGGAGAGGTTCCTGTCGGTGTTGTGAGGGGGAGATTATTGTTCTAAAATCATCTCATACTGTAGTAGGGACAGGTTCCTGTCGGTGCTGTGAAAGACAGATTATCGATCGTTCCAAAACCATCTCATACTGGTGAGGGAGAGGTTCCTGCTGCTGGTGTGAGCGGTGCATTTCTTGCACAAAAATAAAAAGTGCATCTACAATTTTCTTTCATAATTTATTATTTTTTTTTAGTATTAATAAATAGTGCTACATAGCACATTTGTGTCCAGAATGAAGAGAGCGTCAAATAAGGGACATGGTCGTGGTGCCGCTGGTGCTGCTGGTGTTGGTGATGTTGCTTTAGCTCCTGTTGCAAGGATTGGACGTGTTCGATCTCTGCCAGCTACATGCACAAGTGAAACACCTTCCTCAGGTAGCCGACAGATCCTTCAACGTTATATGGTAGGCCCGAATCGCGCTCAACGAATGGTGAGGCCAGAACAAGTACAGGCGTTAGTAGATTGGGTGGCTGACAATGCCTCCAGTTCCTTCACATTGTCTCCCACCTGGTCCATTGATGAAAGCTCAGAGTTGGCACCTGAACCCCATGGCCATCTGTCTTTCACCTCAGCCCCTTGTAAATCAGCCAAGCAGTCTGAGTCCCAAGTCATGCAGCAGTCTCTTATGCTTTTTGATGACTCTGCGGGTGTGCTTTCCGTGGGCCATCCACATAGCCCTGCCCTAGAAGTGGAAGACATTGAGTGCACCGATGCCCAACCACTTCTGTTGCAGGATGAGGACATGGAAACACCACGGCAGCACGTCTCTGACGATGACGAAACACAAGTGCCAACTGCTGACTGACAAGGAGGGCAGTGGTGAAGGGTGGGTGAAAGATGATGTGGAGGATGATGAGGTCCTAGACCCCACATGGAATGAAGGTCATGCGAGTGACGTGTGCAGTTTGGAGGAAGAGGTGGTGGTCGCACAGAGGCACCAGCACAGCAAAAGAGGAAGCAGGTTGCAAAAGCGGAGCGAGCGTCCCCTAGACAGTATGCCTGCTACTACCAACTGCACCCAGGGACCTAGCACACCAAAGGCAGCTCAAAGGCGTTCCTCAGCGCGGCAGTTCTTTAGACAATGTGCTGACTACAAGACACAAGTGGTTTGCACGATGTGCAATGAGAGGCTGAAGCGAGGCACAAATGTTCTAAACCTGAGCACAACCTGCATGACCAGGCATCTAAATGCAAAGCACTTGCTGTAGTGGAATAAGTACCTCAAAATCCAAGAAAGGTCTCGGCCTCCTCCTGCTTCCTCTTCTGCTGCTGCCTCGGCCTCTTCCTCCACCTCTACAGTGACAGTGTCACCTGCCACCCAGAAAACAGACGATGTGACAGCAACGCCACCATGTCCACTACCGTCCCCAAGCATTTCCGCACGGTCCCATGGAAGCTTACAGCTCTCCATCTTCCAAACACTGGAGAGAAAGAGGAAGTACCCCCCTACCCAGCCGAGATCCCTGGCCCTGAATGCCAGCATTTCAAAATTCCTGGCCTTTGAAATGCTGTCATTCCGTCTGGTGGACATGGATAGTTTTAAAAACCTGATGGCGGTGGCTGTCCCACAGTACGTGGTTCCACTACTTTTCCAGGCGAGCCATCCCTTCCCTGCACAAACTGCGCAACGCTATCTGTGGCAAGGTCCACATAATCCGAATATGTCAGAGCTGCTGCAGAAAGTGCGGGCTGTCTGTGCGCGCTTTCGGCGTTCTCACACTGCTACTGCTCGCCTGTCTGCGCTGCAGCGGAAATTCCGCCTTCCCGCTCACCGCCTCCTATGCGACGTGCCCTCAAGGTGGAACTCCACCTTGCACATGCTGGAGAGACTGTGTGAGCAGCAGCAGGCAATAGTGGAGTTTCAGTTGCAGCACCCATGAGTCAGTCGCTCTGTGGAACAGCACCACTTCACCACCAATGAGTGGGCCTCCATGCAAGACCTGTGTACCATATTGCGGTGTTTTGAGTACTCCACCAACATGGCCAGTGCCGATGACGCTGTTCTCAGTGTTACTATCCCACTTCTATGTCTTCTTGAAAAAAACACTTTGGGCGATGATGGAAGAGGATGTGGCACAGGAAGAAGAGGAGGAGGAAGAGGGGTCATTTCCACGGTTATCAGGCCAGTCCTTCACAAGTGGCTCGAAGGGTGGGTTCCTGCACCAGCATAGTCCAGGTAAAAAAAATTCAAGCCAGGGCACAGTTCTGGAGGATGAGGAGGATGAGGAAGATGATGAGGAGGAGGAGAAGGAGGAGGAACCGTGTTCACAGAAGGGTGGCACCAAACGCAGCTCCTGAGCATCGCTGGAGCGTGGCTGGGGGGATACGGAGGACACAGATGATGCACCTCCCACAGAGGACAGCTTGTCTTTGCCTCTGGGCAGCCTGGCACACATGAGCGACTACATGCTGCAGTGCCTGCTCATCGACAGCCGAGTTGCTCACATTTTAACTTGTGCCGATTATTGGGTGGCCACCCTGCTGGATCCCCGTTACAATGACAACGTGCCGTCTTTAATTCCCTTACTGGATCGTGATTGGAAGATGTGCGACTACAAGCGCACGTTGGTAGACGCACTGCTGAGAGCATTCCCAAATTACACCGGGGCTCAGTGGAAGCACAAGGTGAAGGCAGAGGAGGAGGAAGAGGTCGCCAACGCAGCTGTGGCACCGCCAGAATCACAGAAGGCAGGGTTAGCAAGGCCGAAATGTGGAAAAGCTTTGTCAGCAGCCCGCCACAACAAACAGCACCACCAGCTGATAGGCAACGTCTTAGCAGGAGGCAGCATTTCAGCAACATGGTGGAACAGTATGTGTGCACACACCTACACGTACTGACTGATGGGTCTGCCCCATTCAACTTCTGGGTCTCCAAATTGGGCACATGGCCTGAGCTTGCCCTTTATGCCTTGGAGGTGCTGGCCTGCCCTGCAGCCAGTGTATTGTCTGAACGTGTGTTTAGCACGGCAGGGGGCGTTATCACAAACAAGCGCAGCCGCCTGTCCACAGCCAACGTGGACAAGCTAACATTTATTAAAATGAACCAGGCATGGATCCCACAAGACTTGTCTGTACTTTGTGCAGAATAGGCATTTAGACCGGCCTCACACAGCCATTGGTATACTTGTTTTTTTTAATATGTCTCAATATTTTGAGGGCTACCCCAATTAGAAAAAAAATAACAACCAAATAACAGTGTTGGCTACCTCCTCCTCCTCCTCCTCCACCACCGCCACTTCCACCTACACTGCCACGGTCACGGCCTAGTCAACCTCTAGGCTCCTACTCCACATCCACCTCCTCCTCCCATTTTTTTTTTTTTTGTGATTTTAAGTTATTTCCCTATCCACATTTATCCACATTCCCTATCCACATTAGGGCACCTGTCCTACTCCTTACCCCCATTTTGCTTCCTTTTGCAGCCCTCTAGCCCTTTCCAGGACTTTTTACAGCCATTTTAGTGCCCAAAAGTTCGGGTCACCGTTGACTTCAATGGGGTTCAGGGTCCGGGGTAAAGTTCGGGTCAAGTTCGGTACCGAACCCAAACTTTTCCGCAAAGTTCGGCTGAACCAGACGAACCCAAACTTCCAGGTGTCCGCTCAACTCTATTTATAGATAGTGGAAAAAGCGGTCTCCCATTATCAGCCTGGGTATTGGTATTGCAAATCTCTTTCACATTTTCAGAATGAAGGTAGTTTTGAGAAGATTGTTTTTTCCCCCTCAGGAGTGAGTGAAATAGGGATATGCCCTTTTTCCCTGGTGTGTTGTTGAAGACGTAAGCTTTCACGTGTAGGGGTATGAAAGTTTTGATATGAGAGTTATGCTTAACGCAGTTGGTGATTTGGAGATATTGGTAGTGATCTGATGCTTTGAATTTTAATTCTAGAGTGAGCTGTTCAAATGATTTAATGGCATCTCCATCGTATAGTGTGGCTATTGTTACAGGACCCTTGCAAGTCCATTTGCTTAGGTGTAAGTCTGGTATAAGATATTTCAATATGGTAATAGGCCATGGGATTTCAGATAAAGGGGTTACATTCCAGGTGTAAGATCGCAACCTCCACCAGGATAATAGAGAAGCTTTGATGGTTGGAAGGTAGTGCTGGGGGATGGCAGTACCAGGGCGCAAGCTATATAACCAGGCTTGCAAATTAGAAAAAGGTGTTGCAGCCCTTTCTGCTTCACCCCATAATGCTTCAGGCTCTGGTCTGAACCATTCTTTAAGCTGTGCTAGGATGGTGGCATGGCAATAGTCAGCAATGTTTGTGAAATTGGATCCCCCAGCAATTCTATGTTTGATGAGGTTGCTGAACACACCTCCCAATTTTATACCTTGCTAGATGTACCTATTTAGGATACATTGTAGGGAGATATAATTTGGGGAGCAGGATACGGAAAGTCCTGAATAGATATAACAGTTGGGGTAGTGCCAACATTTTAAAAGCTGCAAGATGGCCTGCTCATGAAAATTCGTATTTGGAGAGGGATTCTAGTTCTTGTGATAGATGTTGCCTAAAGGGAAGGTAATTATTGAATTGCTGTTTCATACTTTTAGTGAGCGTTATCCCCAGGTATTAAATCCCAGAATCTTTCCAGGGGTAGGGATATGAGAGTTAAAAAGGTTTTCTGGAAGTCCCATCTAAACCCAAATTAAGGATATGAGATTTGGTTTCATTGACCTTATAGTATGAGATTTGTCTGAATTCTCTGAGGGTAGACTAGATTTTAGGCAAGGAGGTAGTTGGGTTTGTGATCATTAAGACGGCATCATCAGCAAATAAGAAAATACGATTTTTTTTGCGGTGATGCTCCCATGGAAAAGCCAGATATATCTGGATTCATTCTGATCTGTTCTGCTAATGGCTCCATGGCTAACTTAAAAATTAATGGGGACAGAGGGTACCCCTGCCTGGTGCCATTCGTGATTGAGAATGGGCTGGGGTAGAATACAGCACTGTGATTGCTAACAAAATGTTGTCCTTAAAGCCAAATTTAGTCAGAACAGCTCACAATTAAGCACAGTTGACTCTGTTTAATGCCTTCTCTGCATCCAAGGAAAGAAGCAGAGAAGGAGTTTGAGGTTGTTCTACAAAGTGGATAATGTTTATCAGCTGTCTTGTAGCACCAGAGGACTGCCTCTCCTTTGTAAATCCTGCTTGATTTCTGTGGATAAGAAGGGGAAGAATATTTAATAACCGTGTTGCAATGATTTTAGCGTATAATTTAAGGTCACTGTTTAGGAGGGAGATTGGCCTAAAATTTGGTGTGTGGTGGGACCTTTACCAGGTTAAGGTAGGGTAATTATCAATGCATTTAACATCTCTTTTGGGAATGCTGAGGAAGAGGCAGCATTGTTGAATATAGCACAAAGGTGGGGGGGCTAGGATGTCCTTGAATTGTCTATAATATTCTCCTGGAAGGCCATCAGGGCCAGGAGATTTGTTGCTTGGTAGCGACATAATCACAAAGGTAATTTTTGCGGTGGTAAATGGGGCATTTGAACTCTGGGGAGTTTCATTTGTTGCAGGAATACATCAATAACAGTGGGTGTAGAATGACGGGTAGCAATATCATTGTGGATGTTTTACAGAGAGTTGTAGTAGTCGCTGAATGCGTTAGCAATAATTTCCGGGTTGGAAAGCCTGCTCTTTGTGAATGAGTGTAGGAGACAGGGAATGCTGGTTTTAACGTGGTGACCTCGAATACTTAGGGTCATTGCTTTCCCCGCAAATATTTTTGTTGAAGGAAGGGCTTTAAAGAGGAAGTAAACCCTAAAGGGGTTTACTTCCTCTTTGTTACCCTGCAAATGTAAAAGTATAATAGGCTAGTATGCATCGAATACTAGCTTATTATGTGTCACTTACCTGCATTGGAAGCCTGCGCTGTCCCCACTCCAGGCCGCTTTCATTTTCACCTTTTCCTTCCAGGGCCGGGATCTCGGGCACAGTGAAGAGACGGCATGGAGGCCATTTCTTCACTGCGCATGTGCCGATGTCATCGGCACATGCAAGTATTCTGTATATCTCCTAAACTGTGCAAGTTTAAGAGATATGCAGGGAACCTACAGGTAAGCCTTATTATAAGCTTACCTGTAGATTAAAGTGGTAGTCCAGAGTTGTCAACCACTTTAAGTTCATAGTAAAAGTGGGAGGGGTTACCGCGCTAGGCCAAGAAAGACTAGTGAGGAAGTGAGCTGCCACCTGTATCGACCAAACTAATCGTAGAAAGCTTTGTGTATGTGGGGGTGGCGCTAAACTTAGAAATGATAGTTGAACGGTAAACGTATATAATTGATTAACATAAATGATAATAAACCCTTATGAAACCGTGCAGTGTGCAATCATAGAATCATAATAAACACATATGATAAATGGCTTATTGAGAAATTAGGTTCAAAAATAAAGTTCAATGTATGAGGGAAAAAACTTCAGTGTGAAAAACAGGTCTTTTAAAGTTCAATGTGTACATAGATGAGGGGTGGTGTCCGAGGTGGGAATTCTCCTGAAATGGTGATATTTCAATCTGGATATGCAATAAAATTGGAAACAATAAGCGGTGGATGGAAACTCCAACCCCTTCCAGAGTGGAGGCTTACCGGAAAGAAGAAATAATGACGTTTCAAAAGCGGTCAGATGCGGCATCTACGACGTCCAGCAGCTGGTCGCGTCACACATCCCTGGAGAGGAGGTCTCCGTCACGGCTCCTGTATGATCAATATCCACGATCCAGGTCACGTCTGAGATCCTGGTCCAATGGTCAACTGGAGGGGCGCCTTGAGGGGGGCAACCGTCAGGGGGGACGAACCATCCAAGGACTCGACCGTTTAGATGGGAATAAGAAACAGGGCACTCGCCATAGTATAAAACCTCGGTGATGAGGGGGCTACTTTTATTGTAAACATATATAAAAACACTAAATCCAAAATCCAATTTTTACAAGCTTGTGTGGAGTAACGCAGCAATAAATAGGTCAGAAGCGCTCAACGCGTTTCGTGTTAGTACACGTCATCTGGGGGCTCCTGACCACCTAGAAAGCTGCATTTAAATAAACTATTCAAAACACCCTGTAATTGACGCACTTCCGGTTTCCCGGGTCGGCGTGCGTTCCAATTGACGTACTTCCGGTTTCTGATTGCGTTCCAGCTAGTACTTCCGGTTTATACGATGGAACCAATAACAAAAGACATTAGGAAAAATGGGAACCTGGACCCAAAATTATGCTTCATATATGGGTAATTAGAGGTGTGTGGAAAGGTACAGGTAAAACGTGATTCTCTAAGGCGCACATGTCCCTGGGTGACCCGGAAGTGTGTCCTACAGCGATGGCTAATACAGGAACCACTAATTGGAAAGACTACAAAGCCTAACAGCGTTGTACATATACAGATAAAAATTAGAACTTTCCTTTGAAACATTATTAAAACCTTATTAAAGAATTTCTCAAATAGCGGTGGTATGACCCAGAAATACTTAATCCACATGGACTTCCTTCAATACATCACATGTAAAATACATATGTAATATATATACTAAAAACCGTCTAAAATTGCTCGTATAAAAATCCATTGTATTATGTATAAAACTTTATAACAGAGTATGGCAAATCACGGAGATGAAAATGTGTCATTTCCGAGATCAGCACTAACCGGATATGACGCGTGATGTGGTGAGACATGTATTGAGTACACTTAGTAGGGAGGGAAGTTCAAAGCCTTCCTATTGGATGGGTAGGATATAACCCCGGAAATATATTAAGGTTGAGAAATTAAAAATTAAATAGTCAAACATCAAAGCTGTCCATGGATAAGTCCATTGCATTATATCACATAATAATTTAGTATATCGGATATAATAAATACAGTAAAAACCAGTTGTTATGCGTATTGTAGATCCAAACCATATCAAGTGTATAGGTGCCTCTTGGAGCATAACATTAAAATATTAAAATGTTAAAATAAACAGGGAGTTAAATCTGTTGTAAATATGAAGATAAAATTACAGATAAATGATTTAGTAAAGACACTCAAGATGTCTATGGTGTATTACTGTAAGAGGTGCTAGTAAAGTAGGGATCTTGGCTCATGCTTTGCTGATAAATGCATTTATATCCCAATCTACGTTTAATCCAAATGGGGAGTAGCTTTTGAGCTGGTAAATCCAGTAAACCTCTAGTTGTGATACCCCTCTAACAGAGTCACCCCCTCGCCAGGGGGGGGGGTATATTTATCTATAATAGAAAATCTGATGCCAGTCGGGTCCTTAGCATGGGCTCTCAGGTAGTGCTTAGGGACACTGTGGTTGGTTTTACCTTTGGTTATATTGGTTATGTGTTCGCTTACTCGGATGGAAAATGTCCTAGTGGTCCTCCCAACGTACTGCTTGCCGCATGGGCAAGTCAGTAGGTATACGATGTTCCTCATTTCGCATGTACAGAAACACTTGATCTGGTAGGTGATGTTAGTTACGGTTGAAGAGAAGCTGGTGATCTTCCTATTTTTACAGCTATTCAACCTGCACACTCTACATTTTTCGACAAGAGTAAAAGCCAATAAGATCATGGAAGAAACGAATTCTCTTGGGGGGTTCCAGAACATTGGGGGCCACTTTATGTCTCAAAGCTGGGGCTCCCCTGAAGATAACCTTGGCTTGTGTTGGTAACAGTGGGCCCAGGATGCGATCGCTTCTTAAAATATTCCAGTGTTTCCTTAGGATATGCTGTATTTGCCTATGTTGTATTGAAAACGAGGTGAAAAAGGACCATTTATAATCAATCTCGTTTTTTTCCTTGCATGTTCTGGTGCCCAGCAACGTGGATCTCTCAGTTGTCAATGCTCTATTGATTTCCTTGTTGACATCTTCCAGGTCATAGCCTCTCTCCACAAACCTTTTCTTCAAGATGTTGGCTTGCATGATATAATCATCTGTGTTCGTACAGTTTCGACGTAACCTTAGGAATTGGCTGCGGGGGACAGATTTCAACCAGGAATCGTGGTGACAGCTGTATCGAGGTATATAGCCATTCCTGTCTGTCGGTTTAAAATAGGTTCTAGTGTTAATGCAGCCCTCCTTGATCATGATCTCCAAGTCTAGGAAATGGATATTCATTTCACTGCTTTCATACGTGAGAGAGATCCCTCTATCATTCTGGTTCAGGATACTGAAGAATTGGTCTAATTCTTCAGTTGAGCCCTCCCAGAGAATAAGTACATCATCGATGTACCTGGCCCAGAATCTTAACTGTGGTTGCTGTAGGGCATACACCACGTCTTCTTCCCATTTAGCCATGAATAGATTCGCTAGACTGGGGGCGAACTTGGCCCCCATGGCAACTCCCTTGACCTGCTTGTAGAATTTATTGCCAAACCAGAAATAATTGTGCGTGGCTGCGAATTCCAAAAGTTCCATGATAAAGTTTTTTTGGATATCTGGAAGTGTGTGGTCAGTCGTGAGAAAGTGAGAGACTGCCATGATCCCCAACTTGTGTGGTATACTTGTGTACAACGAGGCTACATCTGCCGTAGCTAGTAGGCACCGTGTGTAGATGGGTCTGGTTAAGAAGATTTATGACATACTTGGTATCTTGTAAATAGGAGGGAGTTCTTTTGACCAATGGTTGGAGGAAGTGATCCACATATCTCCCCACCCGGGAGGTGATAGAATCAATCCCACTCACTATAGGTCTCCCGGGTGGGTTGAGTAAGTCTTTGTGGACCTTAGGTAAATAGTAAAAAGTTGGTATCCATGGAGCTTTGGGAATTAAAAAAGCTTTTTCTTTTTTATTTAAAATCTTTTTGTTAAAACCACGCTCTGAGGGTCTTAAGTTCCTTTTTGTATTTTGGTGTGGGGTCATTTGGCAGTATGTCGTATGTCTGGTGATCGCTGAGAATGCGTTCCATCTCCTTCGCATAGTCCGCCTTATCCAGGACAACAATGCCCCCACCTTTATCGGCCGGGCGTATGATGAGGTCTTTCCTCTCACAAAGGGTTTTTAGGCCATTCCTGAATGCTCTATCGTGAGATGTCTTCCTGATATTAATGTTCTCTAGGTCTTTGAGGACCAAATCTTTAAAAATATTGACCGCTGGAGCCACCTGTCCTGGTGGGTTAAACAGCGAGGGATTGGCCAAGTTTGTGTGTACGCTGTTAGAACTACTGATGATATCATCCCTTGAGGGTCTTGTACTGGTATTGGAGACTAAATAACGTTGTATATTGAACGTATGGAATTTATCAAGAGTTTTGGGTGGGGCATATTTAAGACCTTTATTGAGGACATATCTTTCGTTGGGAGTTAAAACCTTTTTGCTTAGATTGAAAATCCCAGAATTCTTTAGTTCCTCTTCCGTTTTTTCGGGTCTCCTCCTCCCCCCTCTGGTTCCTCGTCTGGTCCGGGTCTTCTTCGCCAGTCGTACTCGGCCCTGTGAAAAACCTGATCTGTAGGTGTTTGGGGGGGATCATAGTTATAGTTGTACGATGAGCGGTCATAGTCCCAACGGTTGTTACGTGCCCTTGGGTGTTCCGTGGAAGATGAATTTCTCCTTCTTAGGGGAGAGAACCGATTGGATGTTGGGATCGGAGGTCTGTGGGGTCCGGGCGACTGGTAATTCTCGTAATGGGGTCTGTTGTTGTTGTAGTAGCTTGAATTCTTGGGGTAGTAATCATATTCTTCAGAGTAGTGTTGTACTTTTGGAGTCCTGGGGTAACCCCTACTATTGGATCTCCCTCTCCATCTGTGGGGGGGATTCCTGTAGGGACCTCAAGGTTGGGGGGGTCTGAACCCCAGTTGTTTCTTTTCTTGCGGTGCCGGGTTAGTTGTTGGTAAATGGTCTCTAGGTGGATCTAATGTTCTTCTTACGTTGGAGGTGTCAACCAATATGGAGGGAGGGTCTGAAATGTCTTCACGTTCATCCGTCGACGTATCATTGACCCTTTTCTGCCACTTAAAGACCATCCCAGTGTTGTAATCCTCAATATCTCTTGCATACTTTTCCTGTTTCTTAAGTTTTTGTTCACGTTCTATGTGGTAATAATTTCTCTTTAATCTCCTTGATTTCGGTGTCAATGATCGGAATTCTGACTTGTTTCCTCCCTACCATGAATTGAAGAAGCTTTACGCCCGCTTCATTAAAAAAGCTGTACCAGGTAGAGAGGTCTGTATCGCCCTGATTAGGGGAGACCTCCCAACGGAGGCTCCTTGGGACCATTTGTTCACTGATGTACTGGTCTAAAAACACAACCTCCCATTGAAGATGGAGTTCTGATACCATGAGGCTTCTCAACCTCATGAAAAGACCCCCAATTTCTGTATTGGGGTACGAAGCGACAAAGACACCCTCTTTAGTGAGTTTCCTAGAGGCTCTGTACTCAAAGATAGTGGGAGGGGTTACCGCGCTAGGCCAAGAAAGACTAGTGAGGAAGTGAGCTGCCACCTGTATCGACCAAACTAATCGTAGAAAGCTTTGTGTATGTGGGGGTGGCGCTAAACTTAGAAATGATAGTTGAACGGTAAACGTATATAATTGATTAACATAAATTATAATAAACCCTTATGAAACCGTGCAGTGTGCAATCATAGAATCATAATAAACACATATGATAAATGGCTTATTGAGAAATTAGGTTCAAAAATAAAGTTCAATGTATGAGGGAAAAAACTTCAGTGTGAAAAACAGGTCTTTTAAAGTTCAATGTGTACATAGATGAGGGGTGGTGTCCGAGGTGGGAATTCTCCTGAAATGGGGATATTTCAATCTGGATATTCAATAAAATTGGAAACAATAAGCGGTGGATGGAAACTCCAACCCCTTCCAGAGTGGAAGCTTACCGGAAAGAAGAAATAATAACGCTTCAAAAGTGGTCAGATGCGGCATCTACGACGTCCAGCAGCTGGTCGCGTCACACATGCCTGGAGAGGGGGTCTCCGTCACGGCTCCTGTATGACCAATATCCACGATCCAGGTCACGTCTGAGATCCGGGTCCAATGGTCCAATGGTCAACTGGAGGGACGCCTTGAGGGGAGCAACCGTCAGGGGGGACGAACCATCCAAGGACTCGACCGTTTAGATGGGAATAAGAAACAGGGCACTCACCATAGTATAAAACCTCGGTGATGAGGGGGCTACTTTTATTGCAAACATATATAAAAACACTAAATCCAAAATCCAATTTTTACAAGCTTGTGTGGAGTAACGCAGCAATCAATAGGTCAGAAGCGCCCGACGCGTTTCGTGTTAGTACATGTCATCTGGGGGCTCCTGACCACCTAGAAAGCTGCGTTTAAATAAACTATTCAAAACACCCTGTAATTGATGCACTTCCGGTTTCCCGGGTCGGCGTGCGTTCCAACTGACGTACTTCCGGTTTCTGATTGCGTTCCAGCTAGTACTTCCGGTTTATAGGATGGAACCAATAACAACAGACATTAGGAAAAATGGGAACCTGGACCCAAAATTATGCTTCATATATGGGTAATTAGAGGTGTGTGGAAAGGTACAGGTAAAACGTGATTCTCTAAGGCGCACATGTCCCTGGGTGACCCGGAAGTGCGTCCTACAGCGATGGCTAATACAGGAACCACTAATTGGAAAGACTACAAAGCCTAACAGCCTTGTACATATAAAGATAAAAATTAGAACGTTCCTTTGAAACATTATTAAAACCTTATTAAATACAGCATATCCTAAGGAAACACTGGAATATTTTAAGAAGCGATCGCATCCTGGGCCCACTCTTACCAACACAAGCCAAGGTTATCTTCAGGGGAGCCCCAGCCTTGAGACATAAAGCGGCCCCCAATGTTCTGGAACCCCCCAAGAGAATTTGTTTCTTCCATGATCTTATTGGCTTTTACTCTTGTCGAAAATGTAGAGTGTGCAGGTTGAATACCTGTAAAAATAGGAAGATCACCAGCTTCTCTTCAACCGTAACTAACATCATCTACCAGATCAAGTGTTTCTGTACATGCGAAACGAGGAACATCGTATACCTACTGACTTGCCCATGCGGCAAGCAGTACATTGGGAGGACCACTAGGACATTTTCCATCCGAGTAAGCGAACACATAACCAATATAACCAAAGGTAAAACCAACCACAGTGTCCCTAAGCACTACCTGAGAGCCCATGCTAAGGACCCGACTGGCACCAGATTTTCTATTATAGATAAATATACCCCCCCTGGCGAGGGGGTGACTCTGTTAGAGGGGTATCAAAACTAGAGGTTTACTGGATTTACCAGCTCAAAAGCTACTCCCCATTTGGATTAAACGTAGATTGGGACATTAATGCATTTATCAGCAAAGCGTGAGCCAAGACCCCTACTTTACTAGCACCTCTTACAGTAATACACCATAGACATCTTGAGTGTCTTTACTAAATCATTTATCTGTAATTTTATCTTCATATTTACAACAGATTTCACTCCCTGTTTATTTTAACATTTTAATATTTTAATTTTATGCTCCAAGAGGCACCTATACACCTGATATTGTTTGGATCTACAATACGCATAACAACTGTTTTTTACTGTATTTATTATATCCGATATACTAAATTATTATGTGATATAATGCATTGGACTTATCCGTGGACAGCTTTGATGTTTGACTATTTAATTTTTAATTTCTCAACCTTAATATATTTTCGGGGTTATATCCTACCCATCCAATAGGAAGGCTTTGAACTTCCCTCCCTACTAAGTGTACTCAATACATGTCTCACCACATCACGCGTCATATCCGGTTAGTGCTGATCCCGGAAATGACACATTTTCATCCCCGTGATTTGCCATACTCTGTTATAAAGTTTTATACATAATACAATGGATTTTTATACAAGCAATTTTAGACGGTTTTTAGTATATATATTACATATGTATTTTACATGTGATGTATTGAAGGAAGTCCATGTGGATTAGGTATTTCCGGGTCATACCACCGCTATTTGAGAAATTATTTAATAAGGTTTTAATAATGTTTCAAAGGAACGTTCTAATTTTTATCTTTATATGTACAACGCTGTTAGGCTTTGTAGTCTTTCCAATTAGTGGTTCCTGTATTAGCCATCGCTGATTCCTCTATATAGATCTTTAGTGAGACCTCACTTAGAATACTGTGTCCAGTTCTGGAGACCTCACTTACAAAAAGATATTGATAAAATAGAACGAGTTCAGAGACGGGTAACAAAGATGGTGAAAGGTCTGGGGGATAAAACATATCAAGAGCGACTTCAGGAACTTAATATGTACAGTCTGGAGGAAAGAAGGGAGAGGGGAGACATGATTGAAACCTTTAAATACATCAAGGGGGTGAATAAGGTTCAGGAGGGCAGTCTTTTCAATATGAAACCAAAATCAAGAACACGGGGACATGACCTCAAACTAACTGGGGGGAAGTTCAAAACTAATCTTAGAAAGTATTATTTTACTGAAAGGGTGGTTGATGATTGGAATAAACTACCAACAGAGGTTGTGAGACAGTCAACAGTAAATGGCTTTAAACATGCTTGGGATAAACATAAATCCATAGTCAAACAACAAGTTTAATGTAAAAAAAATATATATATATATATAAAAAAAAAATATATATAAAAAAATAAAATAAAATAAAAAAAAAATAAAAAAATTAAAAAATAAAAAGGGCAGACTCGATGGACTACTCAGTCTTTTTCTGCCGTCACTTTTCTATGTTTCTATGTAGGACGCACTTCCGGGTCACCCAGGGACATGTGCGCCTTAGAGAATCACGTTTTACCTGTACCTTTCCACACACCTCTAATTACCCATATATGAAGCATAATTTTGGGTCCAGGTTCCCATTTTTCCTAATGTCTGTTGTTATTGGTTCCATCCTATAAACCGGAAGTACTAGCTGGAACGCAATCAGAAACCGGAAGTACGTCAGTTGGAACGCACGCCGACCCGGGAAACCGGAAGTGCGTCAATTACAGGGTGTTTTGAATAGTTTATTTAAATGCAGCTTTCTAGGTGGTCAGGAGCCCCCAGATGACGTGTACTAACACGAAATGCATCGGGCGCTTCTGACCTTTTGATTGCTGCGTTACTCCACACAAGCTTGTAAAAATTGGATTTAGTGTTTTTATATGTTTGCAATAAAAGTAGCCCCCTCATCACCGAGGTTTTATACTATGGCTAGTGCCTTGTTTCTTATTCCCATTTAAACGGTCGAGTCCTTGGACGGTTCGTCCCCCCTGACGGTTGTCCCCTCAAGTCGTCCCTCCAGTTGACCATTGGACCTTTGGACCCGGATCTCAGACGTGACCTGTATCATGGATATTGGTCGTACAGGAGCCGTGACGGAGACCCCCTCTCCAGGGATGTGTGAAGCGACCAGCTGCTGGACGTCGTAGATGCCGCATCTGACCGCTTTTGAAGCGTTATTATTTCTTCTTTCCGGTAAGCCTCCACTCTGGAAGGGGTTGGAGTTTCCATCCACCGCTTATTGTTTCCAATTTTATTGAATATCCAGATTGAAATATCACCATTTCAGGAGAATTCCCACCTCGGAAACCACCCCTCATCTATGTACACAGTGAACTTTAAAAGACCTGTTTTTCACACTGAAGTTTTTTCCCTCATACATTGAACTTTATTTTTGAACCTAATTTCTCAATAAGCCATTTATCATATGTGTTTATTATGATTCTATGATTGCACACTGCACGGTTTCATAAGGGTTTATTATCATTTATGTTAATCAATTATATACGTTTACCGTTCAACTATCATTTCTAAGTTTAGCGCCACCCCCACATACACAAAGCTTTCTACGATTAGTTTGGTCGATACAGGTGGCAGCTCACTTCCTCACTAGTCTTTCTTGGCCTAGCGCGGTAACCCCTCCCACTTTTACTATGAACTTAAAGTGGTTGACAACTCTGGACTACCACTTTAACCTACAGGTAAGCTTATAATAAGGCTTACCTGTAGGTTCCCTGCATATCTCTTAAACTTGCACAGTTTAGGAGATATACAGAATACTTGCATGTGCCGATGAAATCGGCACATGCGCAGTGAAGAAATGGCCTCCATGCCGTCTCTTCACTGTGCCCGAGATCCCGGCCCCGGAAGGAAAAGGTGAAAATGAAAGCGGCCTGGAGTGGGGACAGCGCAGGCTTCCAATGCAGGTAAGTGACACATAATAAGCTAGTATTCGATGCATACTAGCCTATTATACTTTTACATTTGCAGGGTAACAAAGAGTAACAAAGAGGAAGTAAACCCCTTTAGCATGCATCCGTGCTCACCCACCCGTCACCCATGCGTCCGTGCTCACCCATCCATGCTCACCCATCTGTCACCCATGCATCCATGCTCACCCATCCGTCACCCATGCGTCCGTGCTCACCCATCCGTCACCCATGCATCCGTGCTCACTCATCTCGTGCCTGCGTACCCACTGCCCACCCACTCGTGCCTACGTACGATTTCCCCAAATGAAGGAGAAACAATGAGAAACAATGGGACGTTTACATTTTCATATTATCCGATCATACGTAGCTTATGATCGAATAATACACAGTGAATGGACGTAACCTTCGGACGCGACAGGGGTGAGGTCCGGCGAAAGTAAAAGTGGAAAAGGAAGGCCCCGGCCCTAGAGCCCGTGTCACTTCTCTG